>PVIH01008441.1:0-90936 GCA_004025045.1 Sigmodon hispidus | reverse complement strand
GCTGAGGCCCGCCGAGCCCTCCTCACCTCTGGACAGGGTTCGAATCCGCCCCTCAGAGACCCCTGCAGTTAGTTTGCTCAGTTCACTCAGTTCGGGGTCGCGGTAGGGGTCCTTGCAGATACCCTCAGCAGCAGCAGGAGCTGCGGGTGTGGCCAGGTGCAGAGTTCAGCTGCCCCTGCTCCAGAGTGCGCTGGGACGCCACAGAGAGCACAGGTCCCGATGAATGGGATTCTTTTTGCTTTTTTTGTAAATGGGGAGATCATATGAGTGGGTATGAAATTGAGAGGACTGAAAACCGAGTTTAATGGGGTGCATGACATAAAATCACCAAGTAATAAATAAAATTATTATCCTGAAAAAATAAAATTATAATAATATTTTTTCACATGAATAATGTAAATGTTTGCTTGGTGTTTGATCTCTTAGTAATATTACCTGTTTTTCTTCACTTTTCTTCATAAGAATGATAATAAAAGTGTTTATAATTAAAAACCAAAAACAGAAACCATGAACAAAACAAAACAGAACAGAAAACAAATGAAAAAGGAAATGTATAATAGTATCACCTTAGTTTCTTTGCTCAAGTACGAAGTCCTATACCATTTAATATCTATAATTTATTCATTTTTATGGAAAGCCAAATTTGCATAATCTCAAAAATAGTAGTAATGATATTGTAAATTACCAAATTTTATATTTTAATAAACCCAATAGGAGTAGGTTTTGTGATGATGTAGTAATCAGTTAGTCTCAAAGTCTTAAAATGTGAGTAACAGCAGCAAAATATGGATTATATTTATTACCAAGAGATTTTTTTTCATATATAGTGGATGCAATAGTCATTAATGAGCCTGCTTTTCCACAAAAAGTATATAAGGAATTCCTATATGAAATTTATGGCCCTGTCAGTGGATGTCATTTAAAATTATAACCTTTTATCAAACCATGGGAATCTGGCAGATCAATACTCTTTCAGAGTTCAGGGAAATTCCTTAGGCAGTTCATTAAACTGATCTGGATTGCACCCTGTTTCCTTGTAGATTAATGGGAGAGGTTCTCTCATGTGTCAGAATCAGAGCACACTGCCTTTTTTACATCAACTATCTATGGAGTTACTCTATAATTCATTATCTAAACTAGGTCATTTTGTAAGTAGAGAGAGGTCTTTAAATTTATTCCAAGGAAACACATCTACAATATCTTGTCTTTAAAATGTTAGGAATATTTATCTTTTTATTATTTTTTAAATAATAAAAATACTTTACTTTACTTTCCCACCTGCCAGTTTCCAAATAAGTGAAATGGAGAGTTAATATTAATTACAAAATTTGACTGATAGCTCAGCCTTGTTACTAACTAAATCTTATTTACTTATAAAGGCAGACTCATCAGAATAACACCTGATTATTCAATGGAAATGATGAAAGCTAGAATGGGCTTGGTTAGAAGTTATACAGATGCTAAAAGAGCATGGTTGCCAAACTACAATACTATAACCTGCAAAATTATCAATCACCATAGATGGAGTAAACAAGATATTTCATGACAAAGTCAGACTGAAACAATACCTATCTACCAATCCAGCACTATAGAAAGTATTAGAGGGAAACTCTTTAGATTCCATCCTTCTTCTTCCCAGCAATTTCTCTGCTCCCCAAATCCTGCCTAGTTATTTGACAATCAATGAGAGCAACACATTTTCACAATACAGGAAAGAGTTTTTCTACAGCAATCCTGGAGATTGAATTCCAGACATTGTACACTAAATACATGCTTGAACTCTCAACTGTTTTGCTAAGTTCCTATCTTTTTTTTGATTAAACATTAATTGACTAAATGTGTACAATCTATTAGGTGGACATTATACTATTTACTGAAAGATACTTATGTTGTTTAAAATGTATGCTGTTTCCTAATTCAGTAAACGCTGTTGTGTTTAATATTTCTCAACATCAACTGTTTGAAAAGATCTGACCCATTCTAGGAACTATTCATTAAATCAGAAATGTCACATTATTTGCTTTTGCATTTCCAGAACTATACATATTCAAATACATAATAATTGCTTCATAATTAAGTGAAAATTCTACATTGCAGACCAAATTTCTTAGAAAGAATTTATTTTTTTATATTTATGGTGATTCTTTTTCTTTCTTTCTTTCTTTTTTATTATGAATAAAGTCATATTTTTAATCCATGTATCCCCTTGCTCAAACTCCCTTCCCCATGACACCGATCCCAGTCACTCTCTCTTCTCCCCATCACTTTATTTTTTCCCTCACAGGGCAGAAGGTCCCAAGGTCCTAAGGTCCCAATGTGGCTTAGTTCAGCATCCACTACCTGCAGATCTGCTTTCCTCACCTCAACATCAAGATTGGGTCAGGTATTCCTCTGAAGGGAGTGGCATCCAAGGTGCCCTCCCAAGAAGTTTCAGAACCTAAGCTGTTCAGTGGTTGTGGATTGCAGCTTGGACATGCTTTGCTTTTTGTTTAAGGTCCACTAATGAGTGAGTATGTCCCCTGATTCTCTTTCTGGGTTTGTGATACCTCGCTCAGGATGATATTATCCAAATCCATCTATTTGCCTGCAAATTTTAGGATATCATTTTTTTTCTTACTGCTGAGTAGTACTCCATTGTATAGATGTACCACAGAATTTATTAGGATTGCCAGAAAAATTACTAAATCTAATTCAATGACAGTTTGTTTCTCATTTTTATTTTTGAATTGCATTTACTAATGGAGTACAATGTAACAGTTTGAAATATGTGTGCACTATGGAATGGCAAATAAAGAAAAAACATCTTCACTGTGTTATTAAAAAAAGAAAGCATTTATCACAAATTAAGTATAATTCATTGATGGTAACACTTTCAAAAATGTGATACCTTGTGGTTATTATTTTAATTTTCAGGTTAAACTAAAGGATGAATGATGAGGCTTTATAGACTTATGTAATGTAACAAGTTTTCTAATTTCATGCCGTATATGTTGTGGTCCTTCAGCTAGGCAAATACATATTTAAAGTGTGGATCCTTTAGTTTACTGAGAAATTTGATTAAAATCATCTTTCAATAGAAAGTTGGCTGCTTATATGTTCAGTGTCTCTTATATCCACCAAATAATTCCCTCTGGCAGGGGGGATTGAAAGCCTATGCTCCAGAGGATGTGGAGCAAGGGGGACACTCCTCTATTATTGGGAGTATTGTAAACTCTGGAATGCAGTATGGCAGTTCCTCAGAAAACTGGGACTCAATTTTCCCAAAGATCCCACACTATCACTATTGGGCATATACTCAGAGGATACTCATTTGCACTCTAAAGGCATTAGCTCAATTATGTTCATAGCAGCTTGTTCATAACAGCAAAAACCTGAAAACAACCTAGATGCCCTCTCAAAGGAAGAATGCATTGACAAACTGTGGTACATCTACACAATGGAGTACTACTCATCAGTGAAAAAAATGACATCCCAAAATTTGCAGGCAAATGAATGGATTTGGAGAATATCCTCCTGAGTGAGGTATCACAAGCCCGGAATGATAAACACGGGACATAGTCTCTTATTAATGGACTTTTCAATAAGCAAAGCACACCCAAGTTGAAAACCACAGCCCCTGAAAAGCTTGGGATCAGAAAGATCTTAAAAGGTAACACCCAGGGATTCTCCTAGAAAAAGAAAATAGAGAAGATCTTCCTAGCTAAGTGAGAGCATAAGGGGCCACAATCAGGAAGGTGTGGGAACAAAATATGAGAGAAGAAGATGATTGAGTGAGAGGAGCAACAAGGAGGGAGAAAAAAAGAGATGAAGATATTAATAGAGAAAGTCAATGTGGGGTTGGAAAAAGACAGGGTGCTACTATAACCTATAAGAACTCACAGGATGTCCCTAGCTAGGTCTCCAACCAATAGTGAAGGTGTTGCTTATATAGATCTCCTATAATTAAATGAATAGCCGCCCCAAGTGACATCATAGAACCTACATCCAACAATGAATAGAGGTAGAGGTAGAGATACCAGGCTGGACACTGGGCTGAGCTCCTGTTCCAGCTGAGAGCAGGGGAGAAGGGTGTATATGAGCAAGAGGATAGGGCTTTTGAGGAAAATTCCCACAGTGATGGCCAGCTGAAGCTCTGGGGAGATCACTGAATTAAAAACAACCACTGGGGAACCTCCAAGAAAAGTAACTAGGCCCTCCAAGGATAGGCAAATGTCCACTGACATGGGTAATGTGGAGCCTCGAGGGGAGGGGTCAGACTGTTTCTATGTGTGGATTGGGACTTTATAGCTCATTCCCTCTAGAGCAACATCTCAGTCTTGACATTAAGATGAGGAATCAGACCTGCCTGGAGTGGATGCTGAGCTGATCCACCTTGGGACTTCTTGCCCTTTGTGGGGAGGGATAAGGGGATGAGGAGGAGGAAGGCTGAAGGCTGACCAGGAGGGATTGGAAGGGGGAAGAGAGAACAATGGGATACATGGGGGTAAAAGGACTTTATTTTATAAATAAATAAAAAAAATAAAAAGAAAGAGAGGTGAAAGGAAATCTAAAATATAGCTTATTAACAATGCCTTAGTCATTATAAGTTGGTATAGTAATGTTCTAAATTGGCTCACAAGCCTGAATCTCAAGAATTTCAGTGTTTGTGGTATCTTAGTTTACCTAATTATAAACTTATTTATTTTAGAGAAAAGCATGAGAAATAGTAAGGGAAATAATATAAGGTTCTATGATGAGAAATACTAAATACTTCAAAAACAATTCAAGAAATAAAATACTTATGTGAAAATATAATAACTACATACTTGTGGCAGTTTACCTTTTAAATCTTTGTAAGAACTATTATATTCTTTAAAGTGCATTAGAAAGCCTTTGTCTTCACTTAAATTTTTTTCCAAAATGAAAGTGGTATTTCATTGTAAATATTGAGCAGTACTCGTGCCAGAATCTTAGATCCACCGAATTTTCATAGGTCAAATCAATGAATTCCTCAGGGGCTGTTTCCACTTTATAATGTAATAGAATATAGATAATAAGGCAGAATCATGGAGTTGTGGCCTACAATTATTTTGTGACTCTACAAAGAATGTTTCTTTACTTTGTACAAAAAGTACATTCTACTTATTTTAATAACATCATCATTTAAAAGAGATAAAATGAAAGGGCAATGAGCTTAGCCAGGCTGCCTACTTTTTGATGCAGCATTGGTGAGAGTTACTGATGAGGGGTTAAGGAAGTTCATCCCAGGCAAGTGTCCTAAAGTAGAAAATGAAAGTCAAACTGACTTTCCTACATATAAAATAGGAAAATACAATGTTAAAGTACAGAGGTAAAAAACTAGTCTGAAATACACACAGCTTACAAAACTATAGCTTATATATGGCTTGTCCATGCCACCCTTGCTCTTGGAACCCATGAAGTGTGCTTCAATGTAACTAGCCATGGCAAATTTATATGATCTTAGACTTTTTGTTTGGCAGTGATAAATAATTTAATGTTCAAAAACGTTAAAAGAGTCAAATATGAGTTTCAGAGGCCACGGCTTGTGTAATCCTCTTACAAAAAATGAATGGCCAAGACAGAAGTTAGTGGGCTGATAAGTATTACTAGACAGAAGAATAAACAGACATTAGAAAGAAAAACCAAGCTCTTTGTATACTTAGACAATACTTAACATACAATCTATAAACACACATTCAATATATGAGAATAGGTGTGCATTTTCTAACACTTCAAGGCCATAGGAATTGATGTGAATTTATAGAGCATAGTTTTTTTTAAATATACTAAAATAAAATTGTTGTAAGTAATTTAAAATGTCACATTTTCTGAGTTTATCCATGTTGTTTAGGTTTTGGACCTTTTCACTGAATAACCAAAGATAATAAAATAGGGTTTGTTGCCACATCTAGAAAATTTTTCAACAAATAAGAATGTAATAATGTAATTTTCAAAAAATAAGGTGATAATGTAGGTGGGTCTGCTTTTAAGGCTTCCAGCAGTGAAATAAAGACCTGTCCCTGGTGCTTGGCTGGCTTTGGGAAACCTGTTCCCTATGTTGGATTGCCTCAACCAGCCTTGAGGCAAGGGGAAGAGCTATGTATTGCCTCAACTTAATATGCCACACTTTTTTCAAGACCATAGGAAGCCTGCCTCTTTCTGAATGGAGAGGGAGGAGTGAATGGGGAAGATGGTAGATAGGAGACAGGGGGGAAAGCTAAAAGAAAGAAGAAAAGGGAAACTGGTTAGTATGTAAAATAAGTAAATAAAGTAAGTAAATAAAATAAATAAAAAAATTGATCAAGTAATATGTTTATATACTCCTAAAAAGAATGGTGTGATTAAGTTTTTGTGATAAAGTAATTTCTTTACTATTTTTACATTTATATAAGTATCTATAATTTAATCTATATCGATCTTCAATATCTCTACAATTATTTGGTAATAAACTGAATTTTTACGTTTATTATGAATGTAGCTGTATTTTATGTATAGATGTATTTATGTTTTTATGTAAATGCACATATGGGTACCATGTCAAAAAGAGAAGAAAAAAGGTTAAATGTGAGGAGATGAATAAGGACCGAAGTATGTAATGGACATAAGTTAGGAAAAAAGATATAAAGCTGTTTGCTTTTCAAATTCTGATTCTGTCTTTTGAGTTTTGATTTGAATTTCTTGGTGAATAAATGCATAAAATAGATGCATAAAAGTATAAAATTTATACTTTAAAAATTTTAAAAGTAAAAGTATAAAACTTAACATGAAGCTTCAAACTCTGTTGTGAATAATGGTTCAAAATGTATAGAAGTTCATTAACTTTAAGTCTGGTTAGCTTTAGGATGTGACTTTATTTATTTGCAAAGTTTTATAATATACTTTATAAAATTAAAAAACATTGTAAAACTTAGTAAACATTTAAAAAAGAACATAGCTAGAGCAGGAAATATCAAAACATTACCTAGATTATTGCAGTTATGTTCCCAATTTTGTGAGTGAAGGAAAATATGTTTATCTGGTTTCCTTTAGAATTCAGCTTCTCACTTAGAAACTAAATTCCTAATATTTGGAACTCAGGTTCTTCATGTTCTCTTAAAATATATTAAGAAGGCAAGTGTCCTATCTTGGTCTGATAATCAAAAGAATGCTTTTGAGACAGTTTCAATATTTGATTTAGTATTATATTATTTTTCTTTTTTATTGTATTTTTATTTAATATTAAGTTAATACAATTTTAAAGTAATATATATTATTTTCTGTGATCATATGTTAGAATGATTTTTAAATAACTTAAATAGTTTAAATTCACAATTTGATGATACTTTTACTACATAACAGTCTCTTTGAATCATTTAGTGTTGACAAAGCAGATGATGAAGATGATGAAGATTTGACTATGAATAAAACATGGGTCTTGGCACCAAAAATTCATGAGGGAGACATCACACAAATTCTCAACTCCTTACTTCAAGGTTATGATAACAAACTTCGTCCAGACATAGGAGGTAAGTCTGATACATCAAACTAGAATTTTGATGATTTCACTGGTGCTATTTTAGTTATCTCATGTCCAATGTATGCACTGAATTGCTTTGGTTGAGGATAGTTTGCTATTAGAAGTTTCTCTGTCCTGCCCAGCCAATCCCACAGCCATTTAATCCTAAATAATCACACAAGGGCTTATATATTAACCATAAACTGCTTGGTCTATGGCTCCAGCTAATTACTTGCTAACTCTTACTCTTAAACTAAATCATGATTCTTATCTATGTTAAGCCACATGGCTTTGTATCTTTTCTCCAGTGCAGTACTCTCATATTCTTTCCTCTGCATCAGACACTCTGCATTTCCTCTTACAGAATACTCCTAGTCTGGTGGCCTCACCTCTACTTCCTGCCTACCTTCTGACCAATCAATGTTTTATTAAACAAATACAAGTGAAAATATTTATAGCATAATTTCACATTTCCTCTGTTTTTCTTTCTAAAGTAAGAACCTCAAATCTAACCTCCATTTTTTAGGGTTTTTTTCCTGACCATTATCCACAGCAACTTGTAACTAACACTCTAAACAAAGACAAACATCCATAATTCATTCTGGGGGAATGTTCTGTAGAATACTATCTGCTGATTCAGGACAATGGTAGTCTTAGGGAGAGCCAAGGAAAATTTAAGATTAAGGACAAATCCACTGTGAAGCTAGATAATCTCATCCAGCAGCCTTGAAGGTGTTCTGGATGCAGAATTCAGAGGAAAACTCCCAACAGAAGTGCTCCAAAACATTGGATTATCTGAGCTAGCCCATGCACATGGGAGGTTTTTCAGGGGTCTTCCTTTATTCTATCATATTTTCTTAAATTCAGAATTAATCTACCACAAACCTGCCATATTGCAGCTCCAGCCTGCAGGTCACCTCATCTGTGTATCAATGCTCCATTAAGAGACACAACTAGGAAGCTGTTTATGGCTCCATTTCTGTATTCTAGAATCATTTTTCAGGCTTTATGTAGCTGTATGTGCACCACAGCAGTCCATCATTTGTAGTTAGACATTTCTCTGTCCTAATGAACCATTCCAGCAGCCATTCAGTCCCAAATAATCATACAAAGGCTTATATTAATTATAAAATGTTTGGCCTGTGGCTCAGGAAAATTACTTGCCACATGGCTAAACATAGATAAGAATCATGAGTTAGTTTAAGAGTGAGAATTAGCAAGGAGTTTACAGTCTAAGAAAAAAGAAAAAAAAAATACTTTCAATGTGGTTGGTTTTTAATTGGTGATAAATTGTTAACAGAGTAGTCTGATGACACTTCAAGCCAGGATTGCCAAAGCAATTTTACTCAACAAAAGAACCTCAGGAGGTATCACCATCCTTGACTTCAAGTTATACTATAGAGCTACAGTAATAAAAACAGCCTGGTACTAGCATAAAAACAGACTGGTGGATCAATGGAATCAAAATGAGGGTCCAGGCATTAACCCAAAAACCTATGAACACCTGATCTTCAACAAAGAGGTCCAAAATATTCAATGGAAAAAAGATAGTATATTTAACAAATGGTGTTGGCATAGCTGGATCGCAGTGTGTAGAAAAATGCAAATAGATCCGAGCCTGTCACCCTGCACAAAACTCAAATCCAAGTGGATCAAAGACCTCAACATAAACCCAGCCACTTTAAACTTGATAGAAAAGAAAGAGGGAAATACACTTCTACGAATTGAAACTTCTTGGAAGCTTGTCATGAAAGTAATGGCATTGAAAACAATGAAAGATTCCAGTTTTGAGCCAGTGGCACACATTAAATTAGCATAGGACTAAGTAGTAATGATGAAGTTATTGGTGGCAATCAACTTTGTTAAAGAATGTATTTCTAAGTTACTTGCAAATATGTATACATCTAGTTGAACAATTAACAGGAAAATTTCAAACAATAACCTTACAACAAAACCAAATAAACAAACAAAAACCTACAAGATTTTAATTGCGATTTTGTTAAGATTACACTTAACAAGGAAATCTTTACATATTTAAATTTCCTGGGGATAATATATTTAATGGTGTAATTTGTTTTTCCTTGAGTAACTATTGTAAGAAATCTTATCTTTTTGTTTTTGATTGTTTGTTTGCTTGCTTTGATTTGATTTTTTTGTTGTTGTTATTCTAACAGGGACAGGGGGGATGATGGGAGGATATGGAGGGACTGGGAGCTGAGCAGAATTAGAGTGCATGAGATGAAAACCTCTTTACTTTCTCTTCATGTAGAGCAACAGTTCTACTTTGAAACTTCAAATACTTTCTGATATAGATCCTACTTTATCAGTATATTATATGTTTTTTCCTCTATAAATAACATTCATTCCTTTAACAACATTAGCCAAATTTTAAATGGATTTAATTTTTGTTATTAAAAGTAAATGGGCTTTAGAGTGTGGGTTTGAATGTTTTTGTGCTATGTCCCTAAGGTCACAAAAGATTGAGATTCACAGGATTTGAAAGTACAGGTAATTTTGAGCTGCCTGACATGGGTACCCAGGACCAACTTCTACTTTCTATCAAAAAAATGTAAATGCTTAACCACTGAGTCATCTCTTTAGCACTAAGCCACATTTTTATTATTCCAAAATCTAGTCATAGAATTTGTTAAAGTAACTTTTAAAAAGTGCCATTAAGTTACATTTGGTATTTTTTCCCTGGAACTTACTTAGAATGAAGCTTCTCATTAAATGTATTAACATTTTTTACCCCAGTATAAAACACACATATTAATTTATGACCCATAATACATTTCATAACATCACTTCTATATTTATGGAGGATTGTGAATAGTTCTGGCATTGTTTGTACTGTCTTTGTGTTTTCAAAAATGATCACAGTATCATATATTCTACACCTTACTCACTTCTTTTTCTTTATATCCCTAGGATCAATGTTAATACTTACTTAAATTTTTTTTAAAAAAATTTTTGGAAACTTATGTTATGTTAAAATTTGAATTGGGGAAAAGTATTCAATATATAAATGTTTTAGTAGATATAATTAAAGGCAACTTTTGATGATAAACTTTCAATGACAAACAATGGATTTGCTGTTTTCTTAATTACCAACTTAAATAGATTTGTATTATAGATCTGTGTTTTCAATGTTCCCAGGATCTTCAATTTTTTTTTACTATTCCTGTTATGAAAAATATGTTTCTTTATTTATGAAACTATCTTGAATAATCTTAAACATTTTATTTTATGTTATTGAATCCAAATTTACTTTGGCCAATTTTCTACATTGAACACATTACCACTTCATGAAAATAAATATTTGATTTTTTACATAAGCCTATTTTAGTAATATTTTATTTCTTCTTTCCTTGTGCTGTTTAAACAATTTAAAAATAAATTTATGACATTAAAATATCTATATTTGGATTTCAGTAATCTGTAATGTTAACATTACAAAATCAATTTAAGAGAAATGATAAGAAAAACATTGACACAAGGCTACTAGTTAATTGTCAGATCTGCTAACTTTGGCCCCTCTGACACACTAAAAAGTGTGTTTATATGACCTTGATAATTTAAAAGAAAAAGTGAAGTAGTATTATCTAAATATTCAAAATGAAGTAATCAGCCCCCCAAATCGTATATGTATAATATGCCACACACACACACACACACACACACACACACACACACACACACATATATATATTTATATGCAGGTTAAGAATAAACATTCTAAGCAGAAACTACCTATATATTTAAGTTCACATACACATCAACATATATTTATGTATATGCATAATAACAATTAGAGAAAAAGAGTCATTAATGATTTCTCTTTTATCAAATATATTTTTCATTTAATAGATTCTGATTTTGTTCATTTCTCTCCCTACTCCCCCCAGTTCCACCACCTCTCCCTTCCCAAATTGATCCATATTCTTTCTTGTTAGAAAAACTAAATTTGAGAACTACTTCTAAATAAAATACAAAAGATAAATCAAAAATGAAAGAAACAGAATATGATAAAACAACCAAACAAGAAAAAAAGCCAAAGTAGAAGCACAATAATCAAATATAGACACCGAGACACACATGTTTGAACATACAGAAATCCTGTAAAAATCCCAAACTGGAAGCTATAATGTTTATAGCTTTGCTTACATAAGTCTATTTTAGTAATATTTTATTTCTTCTTTCCTTGTGCTGTTTAAACAATTTAAAAATAAATTTGTAACATTAAAAGACATTATGGAAGCAAAGACCTGTAATAAAATTTAAAAAATGAGTAAATAAATATAAAAAAATCTTGACTTACTTTTTGTAATGCCTTTGCCTTTGTTTTGTGTTGGCCATGTACTGCTGGTTATGTGGCCTTTCCTTAAGAGTGGTTACCCCAGTCAGACTAGCCTAGGGAAAAGGAGCTTCTCATTTGCAAGTGGCTAATAGTGAGGTAAGGCTTCTCAGTTATGGAAGAGGCCATGTAACCTCTTTTGGTTTAAGGCTCTAACACTTTGTACAGATCTGCATTGTAGATTTGTGCTTCTTGTGATAGTCTCTGAGATAATATTTTTACTAACCCATGTGTGTCCAGAAGACCTTGAATCTTTGGTGTACTCCAGGTACTCTAGCCTTATATTCTTTCCACCTCCTCTTCTGCAAAGTTCTCTGAGCCCTGAGAGGAAGAATTTGATATAGATATCCCATCATGATTTTAGTTATTAGAAATGAAGGAACAGTGGAAGGATTGGAGAAAGAAAGGAAAAATAGAAAATTATGTAATTATATTTTAATTTAAAGAGAGATAATGAGCACTGTCCAGTTGAGTACCCTTGAGTTTGAATATGCCTAGTAGTTTTATTAAGGTCATGTTAATTGTTGCCTCGAATACCACAATGATGCAGTCCCTATTCAGCCCACTGCATTGGGAGGATATGGTACAGCTCTAAAGGAGCTCAGTTTATTATTTATGATATTAATGTCTTTAATATGTTTATATACTGAGTCTTCCAACTTTCTCTACTTGAAGGTGTTCTACTTGAAGGTCTTTATATCTAATTAAAACATTTCAAAGTGATACTTTGAAATTATGCAAAAGTTTTTGAACACATCTCTCCATTATTCTAGAATTATCAGTGAGTCATACCTGTCACATTTATTATTGCTCTATTTGCCAAACAGAGTCAATATTGCCACTTTTGACACTATTATTCCCACACATATTGACTGTAATTCTACCATAAGGTACAATGGCTCTTTCTCCTGCAATTGCTTACCTATTTTAATTGCATCATTAAAGATCATAAGCAATTATTTTGCTTTAAACTTCATAATCCATCATTATCCTTATTTATTGGATTGTTCAATGTGAAACATTCAGCCACAGGAACCTCTTATAATTGGTTTCTTTTGTCTGTGTATGTGTTTTTATAGTTTATAAGCTCATGCTTTCTTTTATCACATTAGACATTCTGGTTCATCTTGACCCAGAACTAGAATTCACTCATCCTCCAAGGACACTTTGTTCTTTTGTACTTTTATTTGATTTTTGAAATGATACTTGGAGTTAAAGATCTAAGCTCCAAATATATTCATCACTACTCAGGTTCATTCATTTTTTTTCCTCCTTAGGTGAATAAAGTAGAAAATTATGTATTTTCTATATACATTCAAAAGCACACTCATTTTTTTCTTTTATACTTGTACTTTGAAGCATGACTTTTTACTATAATTTTACCTTAAATACAAATATTACAGCTTTCATTCTACTTCTCACTTCCTTTTTTTCCCCCAATTTCCCTTTCTAACAATGAGAACTTGACTTTCATGTCTCTATAGTATAGTGTCATATTTGGTCAATCCTCATAAAGACATATAATTTTTAAACTTAATGTATTTTTATGCAAAACTTGTATCTATGAAGACAAATTTGCTTATGAATGAACAAGTCACAAAAAATTTTCTGCTTCATACTTAGTTTACTCACATATTTTTTTTAATTCCTGAATTTGATGTACATTCTGAATCTAAATACATTTTCCAAATTATTATTATACTGACTCAGTATCATACATTATTTTGTTACTTGAGATTTTGTTATTATATATTATAAGTATTTAATTCCAGCTTTCCATTTTCTTTTTCCTTTTTTTTTAGTTTTCCATTTTCAAGTATTTTGTTTTTTACATCAATAGTATATTAATCATAAATATTAAGTATAATGTGAATGTTAAAACATTTATTTTTAATATATCTTAAGGTAAATATTATAATATTATATTGTCTTTAATTTTCCATGTCTTCTGGACTACTTTTGCATTTCTGTTTGAATATATCAAATTTACTATCAATATATTCATCCTAAAAATCTTGATATAGTTTATTGGAATCATGCTGTATTTTTAAATTTTCTTTAAGAAAACTGACATCGTTTAAAGATAGCATTGTCTAATAGAAAAATTTTAACTGATTCTCTATTATTTAACATTTACACTGTGATCTCCAGGAGTAATTAAAGTACTTCTCATATGGTTTATACTTATTGGTATGCTAAATAATCTTTTTGTGTTTTAATGTTGCAAGCAACATGTTCTCTTTGATCATTTCATTGCATAATCTACCATTTCATAATTTTTACCTTAAGACTATATTCAAAAATTTTCAAAGTATTTTCTTAGAGCTCATGTAGATAAACACTCCCTTCTTTGTCAATTAATATGCCGTCTCAATAATATGCACTAGTATTTTAATTTTTATATATTCTCCCATCTTGCAAAATACAATATTTTTAAATTAGCTTTCATTTTGTTGTAATTTTTTTGTGTTTTTAAATAAATTATTAAATTTTAAACTTTCTATCATTTTATTTGTTCCTTTTTGTTGTTTTTGAAATTTTCTTAGTCATTTTTTGTGTGAGTAGATTTTCCTTACATCATTTATGACTTGAAAGCCTTTCTGTTGACTTGGTCTGTAAGTGTAGAATATACAGACATATGCAAAAACTTGGGTTCACTCTTTTTTATGAATAAAGTCATATTTTTTATCCACGTATATCCTTGTTCAAGCTCCCTTCTTTACAGATTTTCCACTTTATAGCGTATTTTGCCTTGTCAAACTTGGCTTGTTCTTTTTAAAATATGTGAAGATAATCCAATCCTTTATTTCATGCAGCTTATTAGATCTTATTTTTTTTCCTTCTGGAGATTCTTAATATTAAAAAATTCAACAGAATAGCTTTACTAACATATGTCAAAGACTCATTCAGTTTAGTTTACTTCCTATCAAAACACTTGATTTTTTTTTAAATATCTAATCAACTCTTCTTTTAATGCCAGACAGAATTGTTTACTTCTTTCACACTGCTACAATATTATTTGTATTCTAATATATTGATTTCATTATATATTTTATTATGGATAAGTTAACAAAATTTACCTGCCTTCTATTTATCTATCTAACTCTTTCTATGATTACAGTCTATTAATAATTTTCTTATATATTCACTATTTGTCATCTGTGATTCTATCTTTGTATCATGTTTCACAGTTCTACAGGTGGCTTGTGCCTTTTTAGTTTAAATGACAGAAACTGCACACCAAGCTTACTGTGATCAAAGTGAATAAGATTATTTTCCAAATGCTTGCTTGTATAATTTCCTTTGATATTTTCACTATTTATTGTCTGCAAGCCTTTTCTACATACATTGATTATGAGAGATCTTTAAATAATTTTTGCAATAATTCTCTTGTCAAATTATTTTGTGATTTATAAAAGTTTTATAGTTTCATTCCATTCATGTTCTTATATGGTCACTCATATAGCTTAAGTAGATGTAGTGGCTGTGGTGGTGGTGTTTCTTTTCTATCAGAGGAGGACTGAATGGCAATCAGATTATTAAATTCTGTTTACTTATAGAAATATAAAATTTTCCTTTTGCTAGGTTTTCTTTTTCTATCCAATTTTTAAGACATGTTTCTGTTTTTACTTTGACACTGTACTTTGCCCAGAAACACCTTGTCTTGAAAAATGTTCTTTTATAACACATTTAGCCATAGATTTCTTTACCCTTCCTATTTGTTCCAGTCTCATAACATGGTTTTAAGTACCTTCAGATTGATGATACACAAGTTCTCTTTAATGAGATTTCCACATCATTCTCAAGCTTGTTACTGATTCCCTTCTCTCACAAACTTTATTTCCCTCTGTTGAGAGGAGAAAAAGTCTTACCCACAGTGTGACTGTGCTTGAGGTATTTCTAATGGAATTTGTGCTCAATTTTCTCTCTCCCACACATGCTCTTTTATCTGACTTTCTGTCTTTCCCAGAAAATTGTCTTGAAATTTGAACATAGATGTTTTCTGACTTCTCTGTATTACTAGTTGTTCCTTTTTCAGTCTACTGTGTTGGAAACATTATAACCTAAGGCAGATCAAATACATTCCTTTAAGTAATGCTGTGTCCACAAAATATTTGCTCTTTAATTTCTTTCAAGAAATATGGGAAATTAATGGTTATGGCTTAATCTTAATAATTAAGCAGTGTTTTGGAAATATTTTTATAAATGGATTTTTTTTCTACTGAGCAACATTGATTTTCTTTGTTTAGTCTTATGATATGTGTGCAGAACCTGCTTTCTTGGTAGCATAAATATCTCTGAGATAACTCAAAAATTTCCACATTATCATAAATATTTTGCAGCTGTTTATATTCAATTTGTCAGTATCTAATTCATGTACAACTCCAAGATAACAAATGCCTGGAGAAGTTTCATGCAGAATGCCAAATCCCACTTCATGTACTTTCCCTTGCTGCAGAGAAATACTAGTTATCTCAATAGCACTTATTCTTTTTTTCTCTCCAACTTAGTGCAATCATAAAAGCTATGATATGGACCTTGAAAGATGTAACAACATTAAGTCAAAGTCTTTTGGAATACAGGGATTCTTCTGTGATTTCTATGAGCTATCACTGGCTTGACTGTGCTTTCATGTAGAATCATTTGTTTCCCCTGATTTTTCCTCATCTCTACATTATTTTGTTCACTTACCTCCAAAATATATTGAGATTTTCATATGCAGGTATATGAGGGTATCAACATATATTTGTAATTTTATTTTATGTATACACTGCACAAACATCTTAACTGTAATGATAATACTAATAGGTTGATATTGATGACTAAGGTTACTTTATCAATTATTCAAGTAATATGTTTATTCACTAAGGCTTCAGTAAAATATTAACTATCACTTTGTCTCTATTTGTGATTTTTAAAAAGTATTGTTTTAAATAAATGCTAAAAAACAATATTGGAATAATTGAAATTTCTGACTCAATTCAGTTAGTGAACTTAAATAAACCAGAATCATATACCTCAATATATATATATATTAGCTCTCCTAATTGTACAACATATATAAAATAGCTCCTTGAAAAATTAATTTGCAAATGTTAAAGAAACTTTTTGTAAAACTTCATTAAACTTTGAGCATAGTTTGGTAAGTAATTTTGTATTTGGGAATGATTATGATAATGTGAAAACAATCATTGTATATAAATGTTTAGACATGGTGGCTCTTCATGCACAATAGAGCTTGTACTACCAGTAAATAATAATATTCAGCTTCAATAATTTATTTTTAAATAAAATACAATTTTTAAACATTAAAAAATCCCATGTTTGTTACCTAAGATGTCTCAGTCAGCTCTATGGTCTAATTGTCTTAAAAGCTATTCTGTGACAATAAAAAAAAATGTGTAAAACTTTCTTCCAAGAATCATTTTGATTTAAATGAACTGCCTTAGCAAAGTGCACAAAAAAGATACATACAGATCTAAGCAGAATTACTTTAAAATAAAGTATGTATTCAAATCATTTGTTTAAAAGAGATATGTCATTTGTTGGAACAGTCTGGGAGAGACTGGAAAAGAGTGTTTGAGAATACAAGATCAAAGTCTTCTGTGGAGAAAATAGCTCACTAAGTCTTTTATAAATGCAATTTGCTTCCTTATTTCATGTTGCCCAAATTTTCATGAATCTCTGGTCTTTCTGTATATTCTCTCATTCTGAGATGTCTTTTACTTACTTGGCATATTTTTTAATATGAATAAAGTCATACTTTTTATCTATGTATACTCTTGTTAAACTCCCACGCCTTCCAGTTATTCACTTGGTTTTCAATATGGCCTGAAATATTTTTCTTAATTCTCATATTCATATTTTCTCATTTTTTTGTAGGGCGACAGGTTAAATGATCTGATTAAATACCAGCAGGCAAGAATTACCACAAAATAAAGAAAATGGTCTCATAGTTAGAAAATACATATTTTATAATTGTTAATGAAATATTTTTGTCAGGACTTGGAAAAATGTAGGATAAAGTGAAAATTGACCATTTTTGATAAATAAACATAGAGACTATTTTCTTATTAATATTGCTTTCATCTTGGTATCTTTTCCTGTTTATGGTCTTTGAAACAGTTCTTAAAAATACTTTGCACATGACTTATCCAAACTATTTTTATTTATACAATTAACAATTATTTTACATATTAATAAAATACTAATATAAGATCAGAGAATCTTTATCATCAGCAAATATATTATCTTGAACTAATGATGATCCCTACCTTATTGGATCCTCAGTGGCCTTGATTGGTCAACAATTCTTCCAGTAATAGAATGCCATGTAACCTGCTCCCTAACAACAGAATTATTATTAGCTTAACATACACAGCTTCATCTTATAATAGACTCAGAAAAAAATTGTATTAGTGATTCAAGGTAACTTATGAATCTATAGATGTTTCTATGTTTTAATATGATAAACATGTCTTGTAAAATAAATATGCTGAAGAGTTATATGTTTTTATTGTAGGGAGGATCAAATGCTCAGTGATGTGTATTAAATTCAGAAACCAAATGCTTCTTGATTTATGAGTATAAATAAAAAAAATCTGATTTTGAATGACTTGTGTGTTTAGATCAGTTGTAATTGCTGAGAAATGGCAATAAATATATTTACAAATTTGAATATGGAAACTGTTATATTGTTGTTAATTGGCTTCATAAAAATTATCCCTTAAATCCTGGGTGTAATTAGCTTAATTATCTATTTATTGCCTCCAGTAAAATAGTTAGCAGAAATAAATGACAATTAAAGGCACTCATCTCAGAATTCATCACTCTCATATAAATTTCAAAGCTCTTAAACATGTGACCTATTTTTATTTAAGAAAACCTCATGAGGCTAGCAAAACACCCTCTGAAAACACAACTTTTTTTTATACTAATTCAAAATGACTTATTTATATTTATAGTTAATTAAATATGTATACAATTATTTTTTTGTTGCGGGAACTCATAAAAAAGTCAATGTTAAGAATAAATGATTCCACAAGCACAGATGCTAATCATTGCAAGGGATCAAAAAACAAACATCATGGTATTGTAAGGACTGATTTTCAAAATGACTATTAAGTTCCACTGAATTTTTGTAGCTTGAGGGGTTTGCCAGATAGAACAGTAAACCACAGTTGGAAAAATATTGAAACTGTCAGATTTGTCCCTATGTA
This sequence comes from Sigmodon hispidus, assembly GCA_004025045.1. Lineage (NCBI taxonomy): Eukaryota > Metazoa > Chordata > Mammalia > Rodentia > Cricetidae > Sigmodon > Sigmodon hispidus. The sequence continues at coordinate 71,867 of PVIH01008441.1, read as the reverse complement.
GACAATAAAGGCATCCAGTGAAGCCTAGCACAGCCCTTAGTCTTGGGTGATGACTACAGAGGTAGAACAGTGAGCTGAACAAACATGGCTAATGCCATGCTGTGACTGCATACAAAGGTCTAACCACAAGGATATTTTTTTCTTCATACATTATCTTTATCAAGATCTGTGGAAGATATGAAGGACCTTCTTTCAACTCCGGTCCTCTCATGTCTACTCAGTGAATATTTTATGTCTGTTTCTCAACTATAAGTTATTGAACCAATGACTGGGTTATCCTTGAATGTTTTATTATGGAGGTTAAAAGTAGAGTTTAAGAAACTCTGTAAAACTATTATTCATGGCAGAAAAGAATATTGTAATTATTCTGGTAAATCTCATTAGAGGAAAGTTTAAATGGGAACAAAGAATCCCAATCACCATCAGATTTGGAAATATAGTAGAAAAGCTTTAATTTTAAATTATATCACTTTGTAACCATTTAAAATGCTCACCATTTATGTGCATTTTGAAAGGATATGCAAAGATCAGTTGTACCATCTGAAGCCTACCTGAGAAATCCCTAATAGTAACATACAAAGCAAATTAGATGAGGGCTATGGAGACATCTATATAGTGATCAATAAAATTTAACTATCCACAAGATAAAAGAGAAGAAGTAAGAATAAGTGGATTTGGAGAATATCCTCCTGAGCGAAGTCTCACAAACTCAGAGAGATAAGCAGGGGATGTACTCACTCACTAGTGGTCTATAAACAAACAAACAAGAAAAAAAAAAAAGAACTCAATGGTAACACTTCTGTGTTGGAATATATATTGTAGAAAAACATAGCTCTGTGTTTCCCAGGCAACATTCACTCAAAATTGTCTCCAGAATAAACTCTTATTTTCTTTGAAAAAAAATAAAATAAAATAAAATAAAATATAAAAGCACAAAAAAAGAATAAGTGAATAGATATTAAGAAGATTCTCATGAGAATCAGTCATAGAAGCTATCTTTTACACACATTGTCTCCTTTAATATCCATTCAACAGGACTCAATATATGCCACATTTCATAATGAGATTTATTATAGTTTAAATAATAAAATATGATTCACTACTAAATTTAAGGTTTCTTTAGAATAATCCTCAATATAAGTAACCATTCTGTTTTAACTTTCAGTGAGGCCCACAGTAATTGAAACTGATGTTTATGTAAATAGCATTGGACCAGTTGATCCCATAAACATGGTGAGTAAAACTGTTACAATGCAGGATTCTTGAGTGTGTGCCTTACATAAGAATGAATAAGTGTGTGATTTAAGATAGTTTATTGTGAAGTAATTGTTTTAGGATTGCAATTATTATTGTACTTGTTAGTTTCCAATTTGATACAAAGCAAGTTTATTGTGGTAGAGAGATCTTCCTCTGAAAGTAAATGACATTATCAGATTCACTTGTAGGCAAGTGTGTGAGCAGCAAGCCCACTGTCCATGATGAGTAATGCCACATATGGGCAGATGGTTCTGGTCTGTATAAAAATGCAGGATAAGAAAGCTATGTAGAGCATGGCAGTAAGAAGAATTCCTCTATGGTGAAGGTTTAAGATCTTTTAAAAAAAGATTTCACCCTACCTGAGTATCTTCTGAGACTTTCTTCAATGATGGACTGTGGTCAGCAAGCCAAATATGCACATTCTTCATCAAGTTAAATTGGTGGCGGTCTTTATTACCACTATAGAAAAAAACTGGAATAACTATGTGTTAAGTATTGGCCAGTGGAATTAAATATTCCTTATGGAAGAATTAGTAACCTATTAACCCAATGGATTGCATTTCTAGTGCATAAATAATTATTTTTGGATCTATCAAAAGTCAATCTCTGAAGAAATCTATGAGGGAAAAATAGAAAGCCCAATGCAGAAACAGTCGGAGTTTGAAAAGACATTGTATGAAAAAAAATAACTAACAAAACAAGCATAGTGTATAGATGCAATAGCGATTAAAGTTATTGAGTAATATTTTAAATGTTTCAATATTCTAGCTAAAATAACCCCACTCTGTGTCTATGTAATGGATCAGTAATGTGCTGTTATATGTTGCTTCTTTATCACTACCATTAGTGTTTAGTTTCCCAGAGTTACTGTAAACAAATAGAGGTCTATTCCAGAGAAATTCATTTCCAAATTGTGGAGAAGTACAAGTTCTTCATGGGCATTGCTCATGTTCACATTCTCCCTGAACTATCACAATGGTTCTTTCTGCTTGCTCATTCCTGAAATCTGTTTTTAGTATGTTTTTAAAGATTTGTAGACTTGTTTTCTTTAAGGATCTGGCCACAGGGAGTTAAATTATGCTCTAGTAAGTAAATGAGCAGCATGAATGGACGGTTTTGTAAATAGGGAGATCATAAGAGTGGGCATGATTCTGAGAGTTCTGATAACTGAGTTTGATGAGGTGCAGGATGTAAAATCACCAAATAATTATATATATATATATATATATTATATATGTATATGTATATAAAAGAAATGCTATGATTAATATCAGGGTTTCACTGATTTTGTAACTTTTAAAGATTTTGGTTATGTTTTTTTAATTTCTTTGGAATTATAGGATATGTGTTTTTCTTAGTTTTTTAAGTTATAGTAGAATTGTGTAGTAAGTTCATATTTTCTTGTGTTTGTTTCTGTTGTTGCTGTTTCTATTTTTAGCATGAATTATTTTATTATCATTTCAAATATTTCAAGGTTACAAAGTATGTATTTGTTAAAATCATTCATTGAATTTAGGTTTAATTTTACTAACTAAAAACTCACCAGTTTTTTCACAATCTTCATTTTATTGAAACAAATTTATAATGTATGCCCTCATGATCTTCTGGAATTTCATTCATATCTGTCATAATGTTTGCCTCTCAATTTCTAGTTTTATTGAATTAGGTCTTCCCTTTTTTGTTTAATTTGGTTAAGAATTGGCCAATAGTGTTTAATCCTGGAAAAATAAATAAATAAATTAAGAAAAATAAAAGGAAAATTATGAATTATAAAAAATTGTTTTTCTCTTTAAATTTATGTATATGAAATGAGGTAAATACAGTGTTCATGGTGAAACGTTTAAAAAAATCAAAAGTTTAAATTGAGAAAAGTGGGTATATTTGTGTGCATGTATGTGTGTGTATGTGTGTGTGTGTGTGTGTGTATTTGCCTTCCTGTCTGCCTGTCTTTTGTGTGTCTATGTGGAGATGAGTACTACATATAAAAAACAATTATAGACATATGAACACATATGCACACAGACTCATATCACAATTGCTTTTTATATGTATTACTTACTTATAATTGAATTTAGAGCCCTCAAAAGGATAGTCAAGTGGTTTACACATGAACTACATTTCTAGGATTTCATTCATCACTTCATAACTTGAGAACTATCATGTCATGCTTAATTTTAACTGTTTCTTCTCCTCTAAATTGTAATACAATGTGTTTAATTTCTCTTTCTTCTGAGCAGCTAAGCACACCGATTGTCTCTTTCGAAGACTGTGCTCTGTCCTTAAAATTTGTAAGAAAGCTTATAGTCACCTCTAACTCAACATCCCAAGGTATCTGACACCCTCAATTTAGGGGAACTGCACATAAATTAAGCATATATATACATATATATGTGTATACATACATATGTGTTATATATATGTGTATATGTATAATACATACAAACATACATACATACAAATAATAAAATAAAATTGAACACTTTTTCTGACTTTGGTATTCTCACAGCTAGCATTAATTTCCACAGCTGTATGCATTGATAGCTATAATCTCAGTTTATGACTGTGTGGCAGCTGACATATTAGTCATCTTAAGGCAAGGGAGTATGAACTGGGTTTTGTTAAATAGAGTTTGAGATGATAATTGGGGGCCCACATTGGACCGGCCTTGAAGATGGTCTTAATTATGGGTTAACACTCAGGGGAAATACAGGGTTATAACCAGATCTTTGTCAAGAATTATCTTAACCTCTTTCCTCTTAAAAGCTAACTAAATGAAAGTACAATTGAAACTACTGACACAGAAATGTTAGAAAAATAAAAACAAAAAACATTGTCATAAAAGGGACTAATAAAAAAGCCTGCTTAGAAGACAATTTTAACTAAGGAATTCAAGACAAACAAAACTCATATTTTATAAAATGAACAAAATTACTTTTCTGTGAACATAGTCAAGTGATGCAACATGAGTACAATTTAACAGAAAAGAGGATGGCTTTACATTTTTTCTCACTAATTGCCCATACAATTGTAGTGAACAAAACATTCATGTACTCTTTTAACTGTCTTGTTGACTGAATATTTTCTTTGTTAAAAATGTTTTCTTTTTTTTGGAAAATGCCTACATTAGGTAGCACAATATAAGAACTAAAACTTCATTTCATAATTGAATACAGATTTCTTTGCAATGTTCTAGGGTTGTGTTATGAATTTGAAATATATCTTTGTAAAATGTGGTGTTTGAATGGATCATTTGATAGATTATTTCTTTAATTCTTGTTTTGAGTATTTATGTTAAAATGAATACAAAATATATTAATGAAGGCTGAAATGCACATTACAGTTTGGTTACATTCTAAGTAAAATGTATAAATACAAGTAGAAAAGCAGGTGCATCCAGATCTGAAGTCAAGATCATGTCAAATGAGGGTAGTAGAACTGAAGCAATATACTTTCTTTCCACCTGGTGGTTTCACAGTCTTTGGGAAACAGATATGATTTTACTTTGTTGATCATCTATAGCCCAGAAGTTACCTTCTCAACTGTAGGTAAAACCATCAAAGGTTAAAGTAATTCCTCTAACTAAGGGAAGGAAGGCTCTAGAAAGTGAAAAATCTCCAGGGTCTACAGGAAACTATAGCAGAAGAGTATCAGGTGTAAACACTGTCTCATTGAGCATTATAGACATGTACTCTATATGAGTTCCTCAGAGGGAACACTGAAAATGAAAGACTGGAGAAAAGCAAAGTTTAAAAACCTATCAGGAGATGCAGATCACATCTGTGGAACATGATCCCTGCTAACAGAGTCAGAAGACTGGCCTCTCATGTAGTGACAGAATATAGTCTTTGAAAATCCATAGAGCCTTAATGTTAAAATTTCTAGCTGGCTTTGCTAATGGAGACAGAGCTGAGTAACAGGAATCCAGATGTGAGGACTGTAATTCAGAGATTATCTGGATAATCAGTGGAACTCTATTCCAAAGTAAAAAACTATATGAGTAGACTACAGTGCCAGCAGTACAAATAGTATTAAGTCAATTTAGTAATAAAGTGAAACTATATTAGTCAATATAGAAATAATTAACAAACACAATCATTTTTCAAGTAGGTTTTTTGTTTGTTTGTTTTTAATGGACACCTGGAAACATTCTACAAATGTCCACATGGAGCTGCAAAGTCAGAAGAACAATTAAAATGAAATGGAAACAAAATGGTTCTCTTCTAGCATGAGAAAGAGAGTTTGTTCTGTTTTGTTCCTAATCTATTTAGTGAAACAGAAAATTGTCAAAATTATGCTTCTGGGGACTGAAGGAGAGAGAAATAGAGGTGGAGAGGGAGAGAGGTTATGTCTGTGTCCATGTCTGTGTCTATATCATTGTGTTGATAATAATTAAATAATGTGTTTGATTTCACTCTATTGTCCTAGGATAAGAATGGCAGATTTACTTGTCTCTTATCTCTGTAGAGTGACTCCCATTCGATTTGCTCTCCTCTCTTCTTCTCAGTTACTTTTACACTAAATAAAATGCCCAAGATGTAGCTTTTGCACATCAAAAATATTTTCTTTTCTTTTACTATATTAACAGGAAATGTCACTGTGCCAATTACATTAACTTAGACAGTTATGAACAGGAAATATGAATAAGACATTTTCCCTCAGATTAGGTAGCTGGCAGGTGCTGTGGTGTGAAGAAAATGATTCTCATACTTGGGGGATACTGAATAGTTGTGGTGTTTGAAGAAACATACCTCAACTTTTGAGTTTTAAGTTTATTTCCTTGGTCTTTATGATGCATAAAATCTTACTGCTCTAGTTTAATTTTCTTACTTATTTACTCATATTAACTTTTTTCACCAATAACTTGAGACCTACTTTTTAAGATACATCTTATTTTAGACTAATGTAACACATTTTAAATATAGGACTAGCAAAGAAAAAAAATCAAAGTTGTACAAAAGTTGAATTTCCTTCTCTTCATCTCTTAGTTCTGGTATTATCATTTTCCATGCATTTGCTTATTACACTGAAATTATATTAATGTGCAAGTGCCCAAAATTCAAAACTTTTTGCCTTAGAAAAACCTTCCTGTTTCTTTTTATCAATTTTATTTTATGTATTTCTGAATTGTTTTATTTTTATTTATGATATGTGTGTAGAGGTTAACTTTGTGGGAATATTCTCTTCTTCCACCTATGACCTGGAATCTGAAGATCAAATTCAGGTTACTAGAATAATACAGGAAAAATCCTTATCTGATCATCCATAACACTGGCCCAACACTTTTATTTTATATATGTTTGTAATATTTATTGTTGCTTATCTTATAAAACTCATGCAATTACTTCTCAAAAAGATAAGGTTTTATTTCTATGAGAGATGAAAAATAACAGGAAAGTTGCTCAATTTTGAAAAAAAAGAAACCTATTTTTGAACAAGTAGACAATATAGACAAGATCTATGTATGAATCCATATTGATTACACATGTTAATAACAAGCCCAGTACCATTTGTTATAAAAGAAAGTTAGATAATGAGTAGTTTCCTATATTGTTAAGCAGATGTGTGGTTGGGATTCAGTCTAGTAACACAGTCACAAGAAAATACAGAACAGAGCGGGAAAGTATGGGAAGGAGGTAGCTGTGTAATGGTAAAGTTGCAGATCTGTAAAATGGCAGTTTTCATCAAAATCTCATAAATGTATGCTTTTATGAAGATAATTCTTAGAATCATAATTAGGGCAAGAAAAATAAGAAGAGCATGAAAAGACAGAGACTGAAAATGTAAAATATTTATTTTGCAAAAATTATTTTAATACTAGAAATAAAATGAGAATGCTTGGCAGAAAATTATATTTAGTCATCTGTGCAATGAAATATTCAAATGTGTATATAAATACACTTGTTTCTTACAAATGGTGTTTTGCTCACCCAAATCTAAGTCCTAATAGCTTTTTAGGTTTTATTTTCTGGGAATATCTCTGAACATCTTCTCATGGTTGCTCATTTCTTTCTAGAATTTTTGATCATTTAGGTATATAGTTTAGATGAGTTAGGTATATACTTAGAATATAGTGAAAATACAAACACAAATGTATAAATATAACTCTGGTTTGTTTCTTCCATGAGAACTATGATAGAAAACTGACTGAAAAGATGAGATGAGACAACATAAAAACAAGCCAAACACACTTAGAGAACAGGATAAATTTCTTCTTACCTTTGAAATGCCCATTTTTCCTTCTGTTACTATAGAGACATGGACAATTTTTGGTAGATGTTCAAAAACCAAAGGAATCTAGCTGTTCCCAGTATGACAGCACCATGATGAGGATTTCTGTGTTAATTTGCCTTGGTTAAGGTTGCCAGTTATTTGTCCAAAAATAATATCCCTGAGATTTTGTGGAATCTTTTTATATTACCAATACACAGTACAGTAGCTTTACAATAGAGCAAGCTGGCTTCTATAATGTGGAAGTGTCATACAGTCACATGAGAGATTAAGAGATTAAATTCAGTTCTTAAAGCAGAGAGTTGGCCTCCTTGGCCAAGCTTGAGACTGGAGGGGAGCATCACCTTGCTCTTGAACTGTCTGTCGGCTCTGCAGATTTTAGACTAGTCACACTTTTAATACCACAGGAACCAATTCCATATAAGAGACCACTCTCTCTTTCACCTGTTCATCTAATCTATCTGCTATTTCTCTGGAGAAACTGATTAAATACATATCCAAGGAGGCAGTTTTTGTGCAAGTCTGAATGCTTAATGTCTGGACATAACTGTTGATACTGGCCTTGCTGTTGTGCTAGAGTCACCCTAATGCCAGGGCAGCTCTTATATTTTATATTATGGTTACTAGTTTTCTGTGATCATACTAAATTTTATAATTTACTCTTTAAAATCACATGCAGATTATCATGAAACTTATACCTAATAGTAGATAAATATATAATTGTTCATGATAGAGAGAATGAATGAATGAACTATTAGGACTTTGGGCTTTTCTACTGCAATTTTAGTATTATACACATTTAGAGATATTTTTATTTCTTAAAAAATTGAGAATGTTATATTTAATTAACAAAAGCTTACAAATAAAAAAATGTGCTGTGTATTTGAGAAAGGCACATCCTTGACACACACAAAAAGATCACTGCATTGTTAGGTGAGGCTTGGACTCTTTCATCATCTTATTATGCTCATTGTAGAGTCTTTTGACCAATTAACCAGAGTGCCTTGTATATTCCAAACTTATAACTGCATATATCTTATATTAACAAGTCTTTCTGAATTATCCCCAGCTAAAAACAATCTCTTCCAGTTTATTTCCATTTATGTATACCTACTAAAACTTTTATCAATTTACAAGTTTTTATTAACTCATGTTCATATCTAAGAGGTTTCCATTGCTGTTCTTTTAAAGCAAACAAATTGAGTTATACTGTCAACAATTGTTTACCAAACGGATTATCAAATTAATATGGATGCTATTGTATGCTAGTTGAAAGCTCCATTTGCAAAGAGAAACATTTCCAAAAGCAAAAAGATTCACAGTTGAATACAGAATTCATGGTAATTTATTGATTTTATATCACAGTATTGCTGTATGACCTTAATGTTCTAATTTGAAATTTTGGGAAAATAAAACTCATCAAATATTTTTATTGTGATATTTTAGCACCTTCTATTTTCATAATAATTGAGAAAAATATATTTGACTTTTGTAAACTGTTCTCTAAGACACAATATTAGTTCACTGTTCTTCTTTCTGCCTTTCTATCTTTCTTTTAGCTTACAGCAGACCATGGTTTGATTTAAAATTTAATGTTGGCCGTGTGAGTAAGTAGTTTAATTAAATATCAACAGGATCGCAGACAGACAAAATAAGAATCAATCAAACTGCAGGAAAGTTTTACATTTATATTAATAACTTAGGAGATTTATGCATTTTGCATTTTTTTCATTCCAAAAGCAAATAGAACCATACCTGCAATACTCAGTGAGCTATCCAATATTTTCAAGTGTGAGATGTGGCACATAGTTGCATTATACAACTGTGGTTACTATAGTAACATACACTTATGGTTTTGTCTGACTTATAAGAGAGAATAGTGCATTTTTCACATTTATTCATCTTATTGGTTAAATTTCAAGGAGACAGTAAAGTTTACAAGTCAAGTCAGACCTCAAGTATTAAATGTACTGTGTTCCTTATCTCAAAATGTTTCTTCTAGAAGCTTTTGTACTTGTTCTGAGTCAATAGAAATTCCATTTCAGATTTTTTCCTAATTTTTATGCAGATGATTATAACCTTTAAATAGGAACATGAAGTACAAGAACAAAGTTTTTTTCTGGAAATTACTCTACTATGAACGAGTAAACAAAATTGGATTTTTGATTACAAATAAAATGGCACAGATTTTAATAACCTTCTTATCTCAGAAAGGCATTTATTAAGGATTGGCAGTTTAAAGAGGCTTTGGACTACAGCTCTTGCAGGGTTATGTGAAGGATGACTTATCATGCAATGTGCTCTACATCTCTTTCTTTTGATCATAGATTAATTGTGAGTAGAAAACTTTCACTTTTTAAAATATTTTCTATTTAGAAAAACCTGATCTGTTAGAAGTCATAACTCCTCCAACAGCAATAAGCACATTTAAAATTAAGTATTATAAAATAAATTTCTCTGCAAAGCAGAGCATGGCCATGGAGATAGAAAGCTCTGTGTTTGGGGTTCAACATTGAATTTAATTCATTCCCAGAGGCTGATGAATGGTATTTATGATGTTTGAAAAAATATATTACTAGAAAAATAGTTCTCAAATGCCTCTTTTGATTCTATCTTAGACTTGAGGTTATAAATTTTGCCTAAGTGTCATGATGTTTCTATTACTAGCCAATACTCATAATTTTCCAGAACAAAATCTTGCCTAGCTTCTTATAAAATTTCTGCTGTAATTTGCCATCCAAATGTATGATTTACTCTGCTAAATAGCATTGGCTATATTCTCTTGCAGCCTGCACAGGGCTTTCTCTATGTTACTATTTACTGTTACAAACCAACTTTCTATTATTGGCAAAGTTATTGTTGGGCATAAAAGAGTTAATCATTTGGTAAGGGAAGAAAACATTTAGATAAATTTCAGTTGATTTTTGGTATTTGTTAAGTGCCATTTGTCCTGACAAGGCAGTGAGAAAAGTTGTTAAAGATAATATATATCAATACATTTTTCGTAAGATTCAAAAATCAGTCAGGCCAGTGACATTTGCTTTGCTAAACAAATGTAGAGATTATTTAGTATGCCACTGATAATAATCAGTAAGGTCATTAAGAATCTATACCACAAGTGTATGATAAAATGAATCTTCCCTCTCAATTTATCTCTAGATTCCAGTAACCAAATGATAAATATTCTTACCAAAATCTAGGACTTGATTCTACTTCTCTATTGATAAGGTGATTCCCAGATTGTTTACTCATTAGTTTCCCTGGCTTTAAAACAGATATTAAATATTCATGAACCAAACTCACAGTAATGCTTCCATTTCTTTGGGTAAATATTTTCTTTCAAGCAAATTGTTCAATTGCAAATATCTCATCAAGAAGGAGGGCACAGGCTGGCCTCGAACTTGTGATCCTCCTGCCTCTGCTTCCTTCAGCAAATCCTACAGGTGTGTGCCAACACAATAAGGAATGGATTAGCAAGCTGTGGTACATATACACAATGGACTACTACTCAGCAGTAAGAAAAAATGATATCCTAAAACTTTCAGGCAAATGGATGGATATGGAGAATATCCTCCTGAGCGAGATATCACAATCCCAGAAAGAGAAGCATGGGATGTACTCACGTATTAGTGGACTTTTAAAAAAAATATAAAAAGAGAGAGATGTCATTGTACACAAGAACATAGCTAAATGTCACAATGCCTCACTTCTGCATTGATGACTTCTTGCAGAGGGGTGGGTAATTAAAGACTTGTTTTCTTTAAGGGCCTAGCCACAGGGAGATTAATTATGCTCCATTAAGTAAATGAGCACCATGAATGGGTGCTTTTGTAAGTGGGGAGATCATAAGAGTGGGCATGATGCTGAGTGGTCTGATATCTGAATATATATATATATATATATATATATATATGAAAAAAAAACTAAAAAGAAATGGAAAAAAAAGGAAGGCTCAAATTTCCCTGCCACATGTAGTCAATATAGCACTTCATATTTTTACACTGTTATCTTTTCCTTATTTAATGTCAGAGTTGCGTGCACATGCAAGCAAACAGTCACACGGAGTCACTTTTTTTTAGATACTTTTCTCCATACCATGTATTGTTGTTCTTCCTTTAAGTTTTGTGAAATATTTTAATGCTTATAAGATTGAAGGCTTGAGAAATATTTTTAATTACATGAATTGCTCTTGGTAGTTAACACCCTATAAGTGGAGTGCTGAGACCTAGATAAGCTTGGGATCAGAAACACCTTAGACTGACTCCTTGGATCCCACTCCCCCTAGAGGAACACCTGACTCAGTCTTGAGGTTGTGGAGAGAAAACTGGATCTGCCAGGAGTGGAGGCTGAACTAAGCAATATTGGGACAGTGGGACCTTGGGACCGCCTGCCGCCTGCTGGGGTGGGGGGATGGGGAGTTGTGAAGAAGAGAAAATGGCCTGATGTGGTGGGAGGGGGAAGGGACCTTGAATAAGGATGTAAAAGGATAGAAAGTGTGACTTCTTTGTTCATAATAAAAAAATAAAAAAAGCAAACCACCCGAAGGTAAAATTAAAAAAAAATAATACTTAAAAAAAGAGAACTGGAATATGCATATAATATTAAACTTGGTTAGTGTCCATTGGAAATTTTGATCTCTGACATGGGAAGAGCCTTTTATCTTTCACTATTTGATATTTTTGAAAATATTATTGATGTATGTATTTCATAAAGTGTTAGAAGGTTTACATAACAGGAACCATTATTGTGATGTTTACCATGTTATAATTTCTTAATTGGTTTCTTTATAGTCAATATAAAAAATTGAATCCATTTTTTAAATCAATGGGAATAAAATTTTTACACTAAACACATTTTTAGTAATTTTCGATAATTTGATGGATATTTGCTCTTTGATTTTGGATGTGTTATGGAAGTATGATATAAATATAACAAAATTTATCATCATTAAGAATAAAATAACTATTAATCAATAAATTGATGAATTATGAAACTGAATTAAATGTAAAAGGTTAAAGCTACAGAAGGCATCTGGAATTGTTGGATTTTCTTTTATGTGACTCACTTAAAATCACTTTAAAAGAAGTTTAAAATAACAAAATAATTTTCTTCCAAAGACTGAAACTAAGTACATTGAGTTCTAAGAAATTTGTTTTATAAAAATTCAAATTTCTGAGGAAAACTTCTCAAAGGATGGCAATGTTAATGTCATTATTTCTTTAATGTTATAGGAATACACAATAGATATAATTTTTGCCCAAACCTGGTTTGACAGCCGTTTAAAGTTCAATAGCACCATGAAAGTGCTTATGCTCAACAGCAACATGGTGGGGAAAATTTGGATTCCTGATACTTTCTTCAGGAACTCAAGAAAATCTGATGCACATTGGATAACAACACCCAATCGCCTGCTGCGGATTTGGAGCGATGGAAGAGTTCTGTACACTCTAAGGTAATATTCTTTTAAAACTGCAATTACATTATCAGTTCACAAATAAGCCTTCTTCATCCAAAAGAACAAGTCATAACGACCCCTTTCATTTGCTAAAGTCAAAAGTGATGAACTATCTTGGTGATACATTTTTATATTCAGAGTTGCTAGCATATGAAAGATCTGGAGAAAATATTTAGATTTTCTACTGGAAAGCAGAAAAGGCTTTGAATGATTAGTTTAATTTTTATTAATTTATATTTTGCTGTTTTAAATATTTTTATTTTGTATGTATATGATTCTTTCTTACATTTTTACTACATACATATCTGGTGTAAACCAGAAGAGGGACTAGGATCCCCTACTATGAGTACAGATGCTTGTAAGCCAGAATGTGTGTACTGGTAACCAAAGCAGGCCCTCTGAAAGATCAGTGAGTATTTAGCTCCTAAGTCATCTATCCAGCTGTGGGTAATGTTTCTTAATGTTTAATGTAGATGACTGTGACTTTATTCATTTTCAATTTATTATTATAATTTTAATACTGTTAAAAATATTACCATGAAAGATTGATGTATAAGTTCATATCTAGTACAGGTACATTTTTCCCTTTCCTGTCCTCCCTTTAAACTTTTCCATATAAGTGTCCTTGATTTCCTTCAAAATACAGCCTCTTTCTTCACTAATTGTTATTGTATGCATATATTTATATACATCTCTATGTGTATGTATATATGAATATGCACTTACATATGTACTTTTAAATATAACCTTCTCAGTTTATATAATGTTGCACATGTTTTCAGGATTAACCATTTGGCATTGGACAACAAACCATGCTTTTTTTTTTTTTTTTTTGGAAGACCATCTTTCCTGCTCCCAGCTTTCCTCAGTTGTCTGCAGTTTTTGTGGGGGATTGAGGCCTCCTGTGGTTTTCCCATTCTATTTTGAAATGTTTGTTGCTGTCATTCTTAAATATGATTATGATAAATTCAGAGAAGAAAATCATGCATGGCATTGCATAATGTATTACTTTCATATGCTTATTAACATGTATTTGAAAATGTATATATTCATGAAATTCCTGAAGCTTTAATTCTATATGTAAATGTAGGGTTGACACATATAAAGTAGCTACTGAGATGGTAGAAGAAATGTTTGAATTTCATATTCAACAGTGAATGATGTAATGTTTACCATTTAACTTTAAGGTTATATTTGTATTCTATCACAGTCCATTACAGGATGTCCAAATGATGTTTTAAAATCAGATAAGTCGTTTATCATGATGTAAACAATTCTGTTTTATGCCATACTTATTTTTTTATCTGAATAGACTAACAATTAATGCAGAATGCTATCTTCAACTTCATAACTTCCCTATGGATGAACATTCCTGTCCACTGGAATTTTCAAGCTGTAAGTCAAAAAAATGTGATGTCTCTACAAATTTGAGCTTAAAAGCCTAATTAGCACACAAATGAAATAAAATATAACCTTAGAAGTTTGTTGAATACTACTCAACTTTTAAGTTAAATAAATATAAACAACACATTTTTATTGGTTTAAAGGAAAAATTGACAATAAATGTATAGTGCATATACATATTATAAAGTAATCTGTATTTCAGTTTTATTTCACTGCATTTTACTTTATTTTTTACATTATTTTTATTGAAGTGCCTATATAAGACCCAAGTCTAAGAAATATGTAGTAATTTTGAAAGTGCCATTGATTATGTTGATGAGTCAATTAGAGTGCTTTTTTTCTTAGAACTTAGGATCTTTGTTTAGAAGCTGAGCCACTCCCACCCAGAGTGTGGAACAGCCACTCTCAAATTAATCTAATTTTGGTTCTTATTTTTCTCTTAAATACTTTGCTTAATTAATTTCTTGAAATACATAAATAAGTCTATCATATCATAACACAATCTATACTAACCAGCTCAGATTTCAGTTCTTTGTTTTCAAAACTTTGTCACAGGAAGATAAATTTTAGTTCCCAGCCAAGATGTCATTATTGCAAATGCTCAAGGCATACTTTATAGGCAAATATTGATAATCTTTCATTCATTGTTTTGTTGTAAAGGATTCATTCCAAACTCTAGATGTGATCTTCACTTGCCTTTGTTTGATATTACTAGGGATTCCTACACTCTTATTAAGACAATTAGGTGTCCATGGCTCAAACATATTAACTATAGTCACAGTATTTCAGGTTGATTATACAAGTCTATGATGGAAATTCAAATTTGCAGATCCAGTATTTCATTAAAAAATAATAGATTCTATTGTAGCCTACTAATAACACTCTGTCACAAATTCTGTGTTTATCATACCCACTTTGTCACTATACTCTATAGTTTTTGCACTTATGATGAGTAAGAGCTAGCTAGCAAAGCACAATATGAAAAGAGAAAGAAACAAATAAAGAAAATGGAAGAAAATTTACTCTTTTTTATTTCTTTTTATTGTTATTATTATTATTATTATTATTATGAACAAAGAAGTCACACTTTCTAACCTTGTATATCCTTATTCCCTTTCCCCTCCCACCACATCAGGTCAAGAGAATATACTCTTAAATAGATCAGTAGAAATGACAGATATTTTATTTATAATAGAATATTCTGCAAAATAATATAATTGTATGAAAACATTTAAAATGTTTTGTGAAATTTTACTATATAATATGATATTCAAACACTTCTCTAAAGACAATGAAAATTTCATTTTTATTAAAACATTTTCTATTTACAAATGATTGCAAATAGGAAAATATTTTATTCCTGGGAACTCATATAAGAAAGTACAAGTTAAAAGATAGGTTTGCAATCAATTCAGACATGAGGATGTTTTAAAAACATGTTGATTTCCTGTATTGGTTTTGATGGTATTTGGGGGATTAAATCTAGTGGAATATAACAATTAAAAGACCACAATGATGTAGACTTGTAATTATGGTACCTGAGAATCTGAGATGTTTCCCAAGTTATCTGGAAATAATTACTGAGACAAACTGAGATTTATTAATAAGGGTAACAGGATGACAACACTAGGTTTCCATCATTCTCAAACTAATGCTAAAATACTGGTATATAATTATTTAATGCACACTTATACCCACATAAATTTCAGATAGTATTTTCTATTTTTGACAAACCTTATCACGAACAAAAAATTTAAAATAACCATTGTTTGAATGGTGTTTGTATGGCAATACAATTTGCTTAAATTTTGCTAAACTACATGTATTTTACTACAATTTTTCTCTCTAGATGGATACCCTAAGAATGAAATTGAGTACAAGTGGAAAAAGCCTTCTGTGGAAGTGGCTGATCCTAAATACTGGAGATTATATCAGTTTGCATTTGTAGGATTAAGAAATTCAACTGAAATTTCTCACACTATCTCTGGTAAGGAGGAAATGATCCAATCAACAATACTGGCCACGAATGTCATTGCTACTTATGTGTATATAAAGTAGAATATACATTTTATATATTTTACTTACAATAGAACATATCCATTTCTTATAGGAGATTATATCATCATGACAATTTTTTTTGACCTGAGCAGACGGATGGGCTATTTCACAATTCAGACCTACATTCCATGCATTCTAACAGTTGTTCTTTCTTGGGTTTCTTTTTGGATCAATAAAGATGCAGTACCAGCCAGAACATCACTGGGTAAGATTATGCTATGTATCATTAGAACATAAAGTTTAACAGACAAAAGTTTATTGATGTATATATTAGAAATATTTCCTAAACTAACATGGATAAGTTTAGTGTTTTACTAAATTGAAAAGACTTAAAAAAGTAAAGGACTGTGTATTAGAGAACTTGGAATTAGAAAACTCATATTTTCCCCATAAAAAGAACTTAAATATATATAAGAATTAACACATAAAATGAAATAAGTGAAAATATCTGAATACCTTTTAATAAATATTTTAATTGTTTTATAATAAATTGATTTTGTTTTAGCAGAATCACAAATCATCAACATTAATCAACTAGTTAATACTGGAATTACAAGTTGATGCTCAGCTGTTTCAAAAGACAGATATTTGGATAAAGCATGAGCTTTCTAATTTCATTAAAATCAAAAACAGTGGAATTAATCTGATATTTGTAGAGTTTCTTGTACAATAACAATGATTACAAGAGTAATTTCTAATGCATACTTTAAAAAGTAGATTATGATCTTCCCATAATAATGTGTTGAAGTAACCATATCATATAAAAGCATAATTGACAGATTTTATGTATGTTTTAAAAAAATAAGAATCTATTGTCTTCATAGTATTATAGAAAGAAAACATATTCATCAATTAATTCATTTTCAGTGTAAAGATCGAATCACAATGCAATTATAATTTAAGTTAAAATATGTAAATTTAAATAATTAATTCAATGATTAATGGGTTTCCCTGTGATTTCTAAGATAGCTGGAGAACAACTTTATTCAATGAATGTAGTAAAGTTAAAAATCATATAAATAGGTTTACAAAAATCCTGAAGAATAAAATATCTGAAAAAATTAGCAGTTCTTATCATAGGTATAAGGATTAAAAAACAAAGTTTACATATCTAAATTTTATTTATTCATTTAAAATATTTTGTGCTTTAAAAGATATGTTGAAGCTTATTTGTATGACAATAAAATATGACATAAGAACAAATTGTTATCACATTGTTGGTAAGATCACATAGCAAATAAGTGTAGAAGTATTCAGGAACATCTGGATTTCAGCTGTGAATTTCTGCAGTCATCTCATAATATAAGGTGACAACTGGCTTCTGCTCATTGTATTGCTGTAGAACAAAGCCTAGGAGGAAAATCAAGGACTCTCTGGCGCTGTTGTCTGTTTTAGACATTAATTCCTGGTGTAGTTTCCCTGTCAAGATCTTAACCTCTGGTCACACTGCTGCAGAGAACGTGGCCAATGAATCTGTTCTTTAAGAAAATCTCCTGTCAACTAAAAATGTTTATTTTTTCTAACTATGGAGGAAGAGAAGAGTGAATATTAGGAGCCAACCTGAAATTCATAGTAATTTGAGTCATTAAACTTTCCTGTACAAAGAACACAGTGAACACAATGTAGCCATGGTTACTAGTAATTCTTTCCGGCAATCATATCCTTTTGTTCCCATTGTTTATTTCAGCAGACAATATTGTTAAATTTGACAAAAGAATAAAAATGTTCTGGTAAATTACTTTTAATCACCCATTATTTTTCCCTTTCTTCACAGGTATTACTACGGTTTTGACGATGACAACCCTTAGTACAATTGCCCGGAAATCTTTACCTAAGGTTTCCTATGTGACAGCAATGGATCTCTTTGTCTCTGTTTGTTTTATTTTTGTGTTTGCAGCACTGATGGAATATGGAACCTTGCATTATTTTACTAGCAATAATAAAGGAAAAGCCACCAGAGACAGGAAGCATAAAAACAGGACTTCGGTATGTTTTATTTTTATTTTTTATTAGTAGTATATTTGAGAATTTCATACAGAAATATTGTATATGTACCACACTCTCTCCTTCCTTTCTGTCTCCTTCTCCCTTCCAAATTTACAATATATTCTGTAGTTATAATCATTTCATATATATATATATATAGGATGTGATAAGGTGTAAGAGGTGAAACCTGTAGAATTTTTTCTGCCTTCTTTGGTGCTGTCCTGATGGTCTTGTTTAGGCAAGTATGTTGTTGATAATTCATAGTTGTATTTCCTTGTGATATCTAGAGACAAGTTTTCTCAACAGGCATCCTCAGCCACTGTCGATTACAATGATTCCATTTGTTCTTCTGTGATTTTCACTTAGCCTAAGATTGTGATGCAGGTGGATCACTTGGTGTTGGGCAGACCACAGTCACCTACTCTCTGAATTTTAACTAGCTGTGTATTTATGTAATTATCTTTATCTCTTGCCAAAAAAGTTTCTTGATTAGCAATGGGAGTTGGAGTTATACTTATATATGAGAACAAAGACAGATATTTTGAAAATGGTTAGATATCATATTTGATTAGGAAGCTGAAAGTAGCAGGTTTTCCTCTCAAATTTATGAACTCTTCATCCACTGATAGGTGGCTACATTTTTATCACAACCATGAATTCCCTCCTGTGAGCTTGCCTTAGGTTCAGTTGGAACAGTTCTTATGTTTAGGTAAAAAAAATGTCCATTTTCACCAATTTGGATACCTTTTCAACACTTTATTTTTGCTAGGTATCTTGTTCTTAATATCCATCCTTTGTTTTGTAATGTAATTAAGATGCCTGAGAAACTATAAGAGATAAATAAAATTTAACCTAGAAATACTCAGCAAACCTTGTTTATAGTCTTCAATAAACTCTACAAGGTTTTCTTTATAAATCTTGATTTTTAATTTTTAATATATTTTATATAATATTCAATCTTGATAATGGGATCCTTCATTTTCACTACTCAATATCCCTCCCCACCTCGGGACACTAGCATCACATCTTCTCAACTTCTTGTCCTTCTTTTATAACTATTTATTTATTTTAACATGCTTAGTCTTATTATTTATTTAACATACATGTACATTTTTAATTGTCATACACCTAAAAAAAATGACCCTTTCCTTTCAAGTAACCATGAGCTCTCCATAGTTTCTTATTCCTGGGTAAATTTAAAAACCACAATCTGCTCCTTAAGTTTTAACTGACTCAATACTGAGATGAGATGCTTTGAATTTATATGTGGAAAAGCCAGATCCAGAAGGCAGCATTTTACCACTACCTTTGCTCTTACACTCATTTTGTCTCCTTTCACCAGAATGTTTCAGGAACCATTGTGAGGGTGATAATGGTGATATAGATGCTCTGTCTGTGACTGATCACTTATTACCATCATGTTGAATAGTAACCACTATCCAATGAAATAAAAGCTTCTCTGACAGAAGTGAACAGAACAAACAAATATATGGATATAAGCATAAGTACTTATAAGGCAGTTTGAAAACATGACCATTTAGAATAAGATCAATAGTTCTCCTCAATAGGTGAATACTTCCCCAGCCATGAGTTTTGATCCTGTTTTACTGCCTGTCTGTGTCAAGTCCAGTAAAGTGAAGAGTTTGTTACTCCATGAATAAAATTTCATATTTTACAGTGCAAAGATCCTGGTTAGAAAGTCAGTGATAGAGTTATATAGCACAATCAATGTCCTGTCTTCCCCATGAGCCTATGCTATGAAAGACGGACAGCAGAAAGTGTTTCCTGGTGAGTTCCAGATTGATTTTGCTGTGAATGTCACCAAAGAATTTTTTTTTTCATCTTTAGGGACTAGATATGGTGAACAACAAAGAGTAATGGCAAAAGTCTGTAGTATTTGGGGGTAGTATTGAAGACTCCCTGACCAAATCTCTTAGGGAAGTAACTCCATTTCTTCAACTAATTCTTCTTTTAATAATCCATCGCTGCTTGGAGTAGTATTTTCCATTAATATGGAGTACTTCTCTTCAAATTTTTTTAATAGAATATATATATATAAATTTATAATCTTTTCCATTGGTATTTAATAGCATAATAGGCTTTAATATAACAATTCCAAGGATACATAAAATATACCTTCTCACTGGTTCACTTTTCATTTCTTTTTTTTTTCTTTTCATTCACCTTTGGACCTTGGGACCTCCTGCCCTTGCAGTGGAGGAGACAAGGAGATGGGGAGAAGAGAGAGTGATTGTGAGGTGTGGGTGGGGAAAGGGAGTTTGAGCAAGGTGATACATGGATAAAAACTGAGACTTTATTCATAGTAAAAAGTAAAAGAATATATTTATATTAGCTTACAAATGAATGGGATTTCACAAGACTTCTTTATATATTCTTAGTTTTAATTAAACAATCATCCATTATGTTTTAGCTACTGGTTTATTATTGTGAAGACACACTACAAACAATGTAACTCTTATGAATAAAAACATTTTATTGGGAGCTTGCTTAGAATTTATGATGATTCATCCATGATCATTACTCAGGAAGCAGGCAGATAGAACATTGGAACAGCACTTGATGACTTTTACGTTCTAGTTCATAGGCAGCACACACACACACACACACACACACACACACACACACACACACACACAAAGAGAGAGAGAGACAAAGATAGAGACAGAGTCAGAGAGACAGAGAGAAAAACCGAGACAGATTGAGATAGAGACATACAGAGTCTTGGCCTGGTATGACTCTTGAAACCACAAAGCCCGCTGTCAGTGACATATCTCTACAAACAAAGCCATACCTCTTTCTAACAGTTCACAAAGTGGGAAGGAAACAATCATATCTACCAGCCTATGGGGATCATTCTTATTCAAGCCACTACAGTCACCCCCATCGCAACTTAATCCTTTATTGTCCCTCTGTTACCTCATATTACACATTTTTAATTATTCTGTACTTTTACTTGAATTTCAAGGCTGTAGGCTTCCAATATACTATTCACATATACTTCATTTTGGTTAAGCCTTCCATAGACTCTCATATCTATAATCCCTGGTACTGCATAAGGGGCTTCACTGTTTCTGCCTCAAAAATTCTCCTTCTCTATTTTTGTTACAAATGTAATTTATGTTTATAATAGAAAATAACATTTGGAGTGCAATATTTAACATTCATTGAGGGTTCCAGGCAGATCTGAACATTTTACATGGTTTTATTTGTGCTCAAAGAAATGCTACCAACTCAAGTTCAATGATTTTCACAAGGACACCTTTGTCAGTGATGGATCTAAGATATAAGCTTACATGTTTTGTAAGCTCAGAGATTTATATTTCTGGCCTTAGTTTTCACATGTTCCTCTATTCAAAGCACTTAGAAAAGTAGGCTGTCATTTCACCAATATTGACAAAATGACAGTATGCTATTAATTCCAGTAAATACTTTCAGAACACATTATGCCAAAATTCAAATAAAGTCAGTGCAAGATGTCCATGCTTGACAAGCAGCTTGCAAGGCTTCTAATGTGTGAATCTAAAGGGTCATGGGATAAAATTACCTTAATTTTGAAGACTCAATGTTTTGTCTCATTTTCTTCTTTTTATGCTACTTACTTTAGAAACTTGGATTTTTAATTATCCTTTAATTTTAATATTACATTTTAAGAGTTAAAGCCTACTAAACTTTGCATTCAGGTCCTATGATATTCAGTGTCAAAGGAGACATTACTAGTTGTAAAAATCTGAGTACTTGTTTAAATCCACAAATCTATGTCTGTCACTTTAAAACATTCTAAAAGGTCACATTTATGACATACTATCCTGCATGAAAGGACATAGCACAAAAAATGATGATTTCTACTTTAATGATAAATGCTAAATTTATAACAACTATAATTATCATTATGAACACAGTTTATGTGAGGTGTGATTTTATACATTCTAGAGGATATACGAGAAGGTCCGACATTTAGGTGGATTCCAGAAATCAAACTCTGAGTATCATGTGTCCAAGGCAAAGACTTTACCCACTGAGCCATTTTGCCTGCTTGTCCATTGATACATTTTTAAAAAAGAAAATTGAACATATTTTCTGTTTTCTTATAACTCAGACCAAAACTCTTCTCTATTTTCTATAATATTATTTTGTCCTCATTTTTTTCTTCTCATTTTTTAAAATTTAATTTTAAGGATAAAACATGATTGCCAAATTCTTAACCAAATTAAACAAAAAAAGAAAAACCTATTCTAATAAAGCTAGAAATTGAAAGGCAAATATTATAACAGATTTGAATGAAATTTGAGAAAAATCATAAGGACATATATTATAAATTTGTTTCAATAAATTGAAGAATCTGAAAAAAATCTGGTGAGTTCTTAGATAGCAGAATTAAACCTAAATTCAATGAATGATTTTAACAACTACATACTTTGTAACTTGCTCTTTTGTCCTCATTTTAAATTGTAAATGCTCACACCTGTCTGTAGCAATTGTCTTAATTTTATTTAATTTTTAATATTTTTATTAAAGATTCTCAGACTGAAAAGAGCTGATATCAACACACATGTAATATGCAATATCATATGAGTTTTATAGTTTCTTTATGCAGGTGTATAACACAGGTATATTACTAACCAAAACATATCTTTTGTGTATTTGAATGTCTGTCTAGTATAACCACAGGTCATAAAATATAGAGGACAGCTCCAAGTATCATGTTGACCCAGGAGAGCTAAAGCATAAAATTGGAAATTAAAATTAGGATTTTCAAATCATTAATTACCAAAATATATTAAGAACTACAAAAGAATAGACAAAATGTTACTATAGTTATTCAGAAAAAATCATCCTATATTTAATTTGTTAAGTTTAGCACATTAACTACTAAACATGGAAAAGAAATAACAGTAAGTGTAATAAAATATTAATTGACAAATAGTAATAGTTAATACTTGACATATTATTTGACTATAGTGTATAGAAATATTTTATAGACATTCAGTAACATCTTTCTCTGTCTTTCTCTGTCATGCTTGCTTATACATATTTCATTAGCCCTTAATGCATTAAATGACAATTTGAAAAACTCACACTAGCAGTTCAACTTGAATTCTTGCTTGGACTGTTTTCAGCCATATGCTCTTGTAACCTAATGCACTTATATGAGGAATAGACAGCTCTGTTAATTTTGTGTCATTATGAAACATACTGTGGAATTTAGTTTTCCATTTCTTCCAAGCCAACAGTGCATCCCAGACATAGATGGTGCATCATTCTCTTCTTTCAGATTACACCTGTTTCTCTCTCTCCCATCATAGACTACACTTTCATTAGGAAGATAAAAAATTGAATAGTCTGTAGTCCACTTTATTCCCTTTTACTATTTATGATAATCCTATCATATCTAGAGTACCCTAAATATGTACATATTTATATATTTGCATGTATTTATTTGAATATGTGCTCATATATTCACATATATTTATATATGAAGAGGTATCCAAGAACAATATGTTGAATAATAATAATACACAATTTACTTAAGATGTCTTCTACTTTTCACATTAAATAGCTGATTTTATCTTTCTCTCTTCTATTTAATTTTATTTCCCCTTTATTTTTATTTTCTTTCTCATTTCTATTTTTATCTTTAATTTTTGGTTTTATTATGCCTATAAGTGACATATAAAAATCCACATACCATTTAATATATAGATCTCTTCTCTTAATAATATGCATTATTAAATAACTTGAGTAAGTTACTCACAAAAATTCTTAGTAGTTACATTAAGTGTGCTAGACTGTGAATTAGGATTCTTGTGAACAAGATAAAAACTATAAACATATAGTATCAGCACATACACAATCATATATCAATGCCAAGCATTTGATGTTGAAGCTTCAATATCCACATGTTATCAGAAATCCCATAAAGTCATGAGATACCTACTCTTTGAGATGGATGTGCAAATCTAAATACAGTACTGGCTTAAATTTTGGCTCTCAAATATTTTAATTTGTAAAGGACAGGTCTTTACTCTTCAATTGTAAAGGCAATTTGGAGACAGAAGAAATTAATTGTATACTCTGTTTCCAAGAGTGTTTAGAGTTATGTGTAGAAAAACTTGACAGATAAGCATGAATTCAGAGTTCTATATTTAATCATGCAAATGCTGGATATCGTATTGCTCTCTCCAGGTAACCTTGCACATTTACCTACCTCAAACCCCAATATAAGATGCTGTTTAAAATGGAAACAGATAGTTCACAATACCCAAGATTGACTTCCAGGTCTCTTACACACCAACATTAGCTTTTCACGGATGGAGAATGTATTAGAGGATTGGTCGGCTCAATTACATGGTATCTTCACTCTAATTCAGTTCCAATTTACATTAGCATATTGTTTCTTGGGTTATTACAATAGTCTGTAATTTATCACCCATTCTATTTTGCCTGTTGTGCATGCACATTCATTTATGAACTTATGTGCAGCCATGTGTAAACACATGCACACATTCACATAAAAGTAATAGTAAATAATTTACAGATCCAAAGTAATCATACATGCTATGGCAAAATTATCAGTAAGAATGGTAGTTTTAAAACATTTTTTAAAAGTGAGATATTTAATTAAATAAATACCAATAAGGTAAAGATTTTTTTTAAAAGAGCATGAGGGATGATCTTCCTGAAACAGATAACCACCACAAATCTTGTCCCATATTAGCTATATCTAACATCTATGGAGTACAGAAGACAGTGTGATAAATTGTCTGTGAGATACACATTAATAGACACACAGTGTGGAAAAGAAGGTTTATGAATATGGGTCACACTACACTCAGAAACTATTTTTTCATTTCAAATGAAAAGAATTCATTTATAAAGTTTTAAACTAAGTCTAAAATAAGATTGGTAGAGAAAAAAGTTACACTGTCTCTGAAATGTCTCAAACATTTGTTTGGAGAATAAATTGAAGTTTTCAAAACAGTAAATTTGAGAGAATATTTAAAACTGAGATATAAACTACATGAACTGAGTTGAGGCTTGAGATTGGAATGAGGAAAGACTAGCATAAGCAATATTATTTAGAATACAGTAGCTATTACAAACTGATTGGGTGAATTCAAACTGATAAAACCTGAACAAAATTCAAAACATAATCTCTCCATAGCATTGTTATATTGTATGCCACATGAGGCTTCTATCCCGGGCATAGTCAACAGAGGGTATTTTGCAGTTCCATTGGACAACACTGTCTTACTAGATAGAATCTATAGGGACTAAATTACCCATGTTGAAAGTAGACCTGAGTTTGTGGGCATCTTGAGCATTTCTAGCATCATATAAAGACTATAGCTTTTATTCTTTCTGCTCTGGCATTTAAGGGAAATTTCTAAACATAATGGCATTGTGGCATCTATGTCCTTTAAACATAATTGGATATAAATATATAGTGTGTATTCTTAAATTTCAGAGAATATGAGGCCTCGATTTGGAGACTTATAATAGCTTAAGAAACAATATACTGTTGAAAATAAGAATAGAATCTCAAGGGAGGATAATGTGTTGGAAGGTCCTCCTAACTCTCCAATTCACAGCCTCCCTTCTTTAAAAGGTTAATATTTTTCCAGCTGGTACATGTCTGCATGAATAAACATTCATCTATCCTTCAGAGGATGTAATGGGATAACAAACACCTGTGTAAATCTGCAAATTCACAAATCAAAATTTTTCTTTCTTTTGAAATGATGTGTGACAAAGCTCCCAGAGATGTTTTGTGATATTGGTGATATGTGAAATCCCAAAATAAGGCTGCTTAAGTAATTACAAAATGTCAGTGGATGGTAGGATGTTTTATGAGACAGTAATCATTAAATGTCAATTACAACAACAGTTAGGTGATGTGCGTCTGCATGCAATTAAACCACACTCACATTTAGTGAGTCATGATAATAGCATCCTGCCATGATACTCTTCAAAGACTAAATAAATAGATTGAACATTTAATAAGACTCATCTAAACTCTAAATTTGTCATAATAATAATAGTATTTGAATATAGTTGAAGCAAATGAACAAAAAATTAATGTATATATGTAATGAATGAAGGCTTTGCCTAGTACCCTTTGTCACAGATTTCAGAATTAAAATTATTTCTATTTTTGTATTTTCTTCTCATGGATATTTTCACTTCTTTCTATATTTGTCTAGAAAATTTCAAGGTATGATAGAAAAAGTAGTTATTTTATATGAAAGATGGCTTTTACAGATTCTTCTCATATAAGCATATGTATGTTTCACTCTCCATACTTGTTAAATTTTACATTCATGTTTATGAACAATTCCAATGCCAGTTTTGCTTCTTCTTACCTCTAAAATTTATCATGTTTTACAATGTACAAGATAAAGACAAGTTTAATGTCCATTTTTAGTGGTTGTATTTTACTTTAAAAATATTTTTTAATTAATCAAATTAATTTTATATACCCTTCAGTCTTCCCCCTCTTCTCCTTCTTCCTGCTCCTCTTTCTCCCCCCCCCAACCCTATATTCTGTCTACTACTCAAGGGTAAGACCTTGAGTAGTCAACACAGGCTAACATATGAGTTGAGGAAAGACCCATCCCTTCCTCCTTGTAAGAAGGCTAAGCAAGGCATCCCATCATAGGAAATGGGCTCTAAATTTATTCTCACTTACAAGTCGATAGTAAACACATAGCAAAAAATGAACAGGCGAGATTTCACAAAACCAGAAGAGGTAGGTAGAGAAGAGGACCCTAAGAGTGATATACATGGATTGCCTCAGGTAGGGGAAATTATTAAGATCTTATAAACTGGGAAGAGCTATAAAAAAAGAGGATAGGGAGTGAGGACATGAGGGTTCAAGATGGCCAAGCTTGGGGGAGACTGATAGGTGAACAATGAAAAAGAGATTCTTACAGATCTATCATGGGTTTAGAGAGAAACCTGGTACTAGAGAAATCCACAGGAACCCACAAGTAGGTCCCAGATAAAACTCTGTAATCCTGGAGAGGGTGCCTGAATTAGCCTTCCTCTGTAGACAGATTGATGACTAAGCCTAGTAGTTATCACAGAACCAATATCCTGTCACTGATGGAAACAATGCAGTTACCCACAGTCAAGCACTTGGCCAAATTCCTGGTGTCTAGTTGAAGGGAGAGAGAGTAATCTAAAGGAGCAAGGCAGGGAATAAGTCCACAGTGGAGAAAACCATATAGACAGCTGACAAAAGCAAATGGGATCTCATGGACTCTGGATTGACAGATGGAGAGCATGCCTGGGACCAAACTATGTTCTCTGAACAAGAATGACTGTTCTATTAGTCAAGTTGTTAATGCCCTACATCCTAGATATGGGACCAGGAATTTTCTTGGATATATAAACTGGCTTTCTATTCTATCTTTTTACTTAATATTATTACCTTTTACTTCTGTAAATTTTATTTTTTCTCAAAGATTTATTTTATATTTTAATTATGTGTATGATGGTATGTGCATTTGTGCAAAAGAGTGTAGGGTACCTCAGAGTCCAAAAGAGACCCTGTGTCCCCTGCAACTATAAATACAGGCATTTGAGAACCTTTAATAGTGGGTGCTAGGAATCAAACTCAGCTCCTCTGAAAGAGACATATACCTGATGGTTCTTAAACACTGAAGTGTTTTTCCAGCCCATTCTTGATTATTATAGAAATGCCTATTTTCTCTTCTTAAAGAACTTATTAATCTTTTAACGTCTTATTTTGAAATTTCATGCATGGTCATATTATAGATCAAATAGATCTTCATTCCCTCCATCTCTAATTTTTCCTATGCCTCCCAAGCATTTTTTCCCTAATTCTGTGTGTTCTGTTTTTTTCTCAAACACACTGAATGAACTTACTGCTACTGGTATGTGTATAGGTGTACACATACCACATTTACCACATGTGTTGAGAAGACTGAATCTACTTTTTCTGCAGTTAACCAGTTGCCAATGCCTCCTGAGACATGAGACTTCATGAGGCTCTCCCCATGCTACCCTGGGAATGGCAGGCTTTATTTCATGTAGGTCTTGTGCATTCGTTCATAGGGATTGTGAATTCTTGTGTTCAAAGACACTGTCACGTTTGATGAAATTGTTTCACTATAGATGTCCACTGCCTCTAGTTCCTATAATCTTTCTCCTTTTCCATAATGATTCCTGAGCCTTGAAGGTGGGGTGTGATGATATCCCATTTCTATAGCCTATTTTCTGCTTATTGAAATTTTGTGATTCTTAGCAGAAAGAATCCTCACTGATGAGGGTTGAGAGGCACAATAACATATATTTTGATTTCCTAGGCATCATACAGTCTAGATTTTTTATTTATTATATTTTTCTTCTAAATGTAATTTTAATTAGCTTACAAATTAGATAGATTTTAAAAAATTATTCCTTATGCATTCTTCCTATTCTGTATGCCATCCCCTTTCTTTTCCTCTTCCCATTCCCTTTTCCTCTTATCTCGCATAAATCTTTAGTTTCTGATAATGCCCAGGCCCTGTATTTCATATCATATGTGTTCTATCATCTTTTTATGACTTTTGCTTTTGGGTTAAAATCATGTTTCCATTTTGCACAGTTCATTCTGCTAAGCCTTTCCTTTACCTATTGTCCCATCATCCCAATAATTTTACTACCAGCTGGAATCTATCTGCCCCTCTTCCTCTTCCTCTCTCCCTTCAGTTGACCTTTACTCTGCTGCCTTTCAGGGATCCTTTCTAGTTTCCTAACCTTCCCATTATTGTCTAGAAGAGAAGAAGCTAGAACCTCTGCTTTACTAATATGAGCTCTCCCACTGAACCCAGGGCTCTCTGAGGATGCTAGTAGGATTAGCCAGCTAGCCCTGGGACCCTGTGTTTCTTGCTTCGCAGGCTCTTTTTTCATTAACAACTGCTGGCATTTTGCTTGCCTTCTGAGAATCTTTGCTTTCCTGTCCAGTATTGCAGAGCAAATTCTCTGTCCACCAATTAGTTTCTCAGCCTGCATATACTCAATTTTTAATATCTATCTGTCTGTATTTTCCTACTATTTAGAAGCATCGTGGCTTTGAATGAAAGTATAAATTTTCAGAAATTTACATATTTGATTGATTTTTAAATATTTCCCATGAAATATTTAATGTCTGTGTAATACAGCTTTTTGAAAGTTTTTATTTATTTACTTATTTATTTATTTTTAAGGATTAAACACAATTGGCAAATTCTTAACCAAATTGAACAAAAAAAAGAGAAGACTTACTTCAATAAAACTAGAAATTGAAAGGCAAACATTATAACAGATATAAATGAAATTCCAGAAAATTATAAGGACATACATTATAAATTTGTTTTGATAAACTGAAGATTCTGGAAAAAAAAACTGGTGAATTTTTAGATAGCAAAATTAAACCTAAATTCAATGAATGATTTCAATGAATACATACTTTGTAAATTTGAAATACTTAAAATACTAACAGAATACTCCAGACTAAAAATATAAAACAGCAATAACAGAAACCAACACAAGAAAATATGGACTTATTATAGAATTCTACTATAACTTAAAAAAACCAAGATAAATATATATCATATAATTGCATAAAACTTAAAAAAAAAACTAAGTCTTTAAAAGTTTCAAAGCCAGTGAAACCCTGACATTAATAACAGTATTTCTTTTTTCTTTTTTTAATTTTTCATATATATTTATTATTTGGTGTTTTTACATCATGCAACCCATCAAACTCAGATATCAGACCTCTCAGCATCATGCCCACTCTTATGATCTCCCGATTTCCAAAACTGCACATTCATGCTGCTCATTTGCTTACTGGAACATAATTAAACTCCCTGTGGCCAGACCCTTAAAGAAAACAAGTCTTTCCTTACCTACTCTTCTGCCAGAAACCATCAATTGAGAAGTGAGGCATGAGACACTTAGCTATGTTCTAGCCTTGAGTTCTTGTGTACAATGACATTTCTCTCTTTTTATATTTTTTTTAAGTCCACTAGTGAGTGAGTACATTCTCTGCTTCTCTTTCTGGGATCGTGATACCTAGCTCAGGAGGATATTCTCCATATTCATCCATTTGCCTGCAAATTTTAGAATATCATTTTTTCTTTCTGCTGTGTAGTACTCCACTGTAACATAAACAATGATAAACATAAAAATAGAAAGAATTAAGCTTAGTAAAATGTTTTTTATAGTTTTAACTTCTAATTTATTGCTTAGATGAAAACTGAATAGTGATTTTAGTGAGAATTACAACCCATAGCTTAGTTATATCAAGTTGTTCACAAGGTCTGATGGACAAAAGATGATTAAAGCCTCAGTCCTCTTGCTATTTTAAAGGATTCATTTTTTTTCTAGTAAATACTCTTGTTGTTAGCATTGAATTCTATGTGTGATTTACCATGAACTTATTATAGGCTGCATGACATTATATTTTCAGAAAGCAATAATAACAAAAAGTAACAGCAGTAGTAAGTGCTGTCTAATTGCCACCAAATGCTTGTTATACATACCCCAATTAATCACTGAATCTAAGGTGCTTGAATTATGTTAGACAGCATTTAACTCTTTTTTGAGCTATGATATTTCCAGATACCATTTTTATGACTGGTCATCAATCAGCTCCTGAGTCAAGTATGGTTTCTCAGCAGGTGAAGATACATGCTACAAAGACTGGGAATCTGAGTTCAATCTCAGGTCTCAAATCTATTCTGTCACAGATGCATGTTCATTCTTTCACACATGAGCATAAATATATATACAAAAAAACTAATAAAATACAACTTTTACTCAGAACATGCTAGAAATGTGAATTTGATATTTATTAGCTCAAATAATCCTGGTAAAATATCAGTTATCAATATCATTAGAGTTAGATTTTGTCTAAAATATATTATAAAATTTACATAGGTAGTAATATGATATACACAGAAAGAATTGCTGCATTGTTTAAATGAGCTTATTTTGAACATCTATTTCCCTAAAGCTAAGTTTTAAAGTCCTTAAAATGTGGCCTTTTGTACTTACTCACTCTTATATAAGCCATAATTTTGCTGTCCTTTCTGGCTCTTCAAATTCTGTTTCAGCATCAGAATATCTCTTCTTGTTATTTACTCTTGTTATAATTAAAATAAGTAAAATATATAACATTCAATATAAAAAATATTTATGGCATCATACTTGTGAGTGTTCAACACCATATAAACACTAAGTTAATGTTATTTTACATTGAGATTCATGGTTGAAAGTATTTTTGTAGATTAACTTTCTAGAAGTACATAATGTTTTGTTCTTTTTTTTCTTCATTTTTATTATGAATAAAGAAGTCACATTTTCTATCCTTGTATATCCTTATTAATGGTCCCTTCCCCCTCCCACCACATCAGATCATTCTCTCTTCTCCACATCTCCCCATTCCCCCATGGGCAGGTGGTCCCAAGGTCCCATGGTCCCAATATTGCTTAGTTCAGCCTCCACTACTGGCAAATCCAGTTTTCTCCCCGCAACATAAAGGCTGGCTGAGTCAGGTGTTCCTCTAAGGGGAGTGGGATCCAAGGAGTCAGTCCAAGAGGTTTCTGATCCCAAGCTGTTCAGTGGTTGTGGTTTGCAGCTTGGGCATGCTTTGCTTTTATTTGTTTGTTTAGAGTTCACTAATGAATAAGTATATCCCCTGCTTATCTTTCTGGGTTTATGATACCTCGCTCAGGAGGATATTCTCCAAATCCATCCATTTGCCTGCAAATTTTAGGAGATTCCTTCTTCGGCTGGTAAACACCTTCAGCAATGTAGCAGGATACAAGGTTAACTCAGAGAAATCAGTAAACCTCTTATACACTAAAGATAAAAGGGCTGCAAAAGAAATAAAAGAATCATCACCCTTTATAATAGATGCAAATGGTATTAAATACCTTGGAGTAACTATAACCAAAAAAGTAACAGATCTATTTGACAAAAATTTTAAATCACTGAAGAAAGAAATTGAAGAAGATATCAGAAAATGGAAACTTCTCCCATCTTCCTTGATAGATAGGATAAACATAGTAAAAATGGCAATTCCACGAAAAGCAATCTACAGATTCAATGTACTGCCCATCAAAATCCCAACACAATATTTTTTGGAACTTGAAAGAACAATACTCAATTTCATGTTTTATTTCTAAAGTATTTTCTTCTACATACTTTGTAGACTAGAAGAAAAGTTAATCATAATAGTAAATTGAAATCTAAAATTATGTTGTAACTGAAAATAATTGATATTTGATAGTCAAGATTTTCTCTTTGTTTCTTTGTTTCTTTGTTTCTTTCTTTCTTTTTTTTTGTTGTTGCTAAGTACTTCCCTAGTAGGGGTATATTTATTTTCTTTGATCCCTTTAGTCAGAAGTTTCTAGCTAGGCCTTGCCCCAAGGTTGGGACCAGCAGTCCCAAATATCACACCAAGTCTTACAGTAATGACAAGATGTTTGTTCTATGACTCAGGCTTATTATTTGATAACTCTTATTTTTAAGCTAAAATAAAAAATTATCTGGTTTAGTCACATGGCTTAGTACCTCTTCTCAGAGCAGCATCTTATCATGCTTCCTCTGCATCTTGCTATTGTCTCTCCCTCTGCTCTTCTGTTTCCTAGAATTTTCTAAGTCTGCTTGTTTTGCCTCTACTTCCTGTCTAACTACTTATCCAGTCAGTATTTTATTAACCAATATTTACAATGACATCCTTACAGTGTATAAAAGCATAATCTCATAGCAGTTTCTGGTACATTCTTTTTGGTTTTTACTTTTGTTTGTGTTTTGCTTTTTCATGTTTTTTTTTTTTTTTTTATCATTTTCTCAGGTATCCCCAGGTGTCCATGCTGGATCCACTCTGATTCCCATCAACAGCATTTCTCTGCCTCAAGGAGAAGATGATTATGGATACCAGTGTCTGGAGGGCAAAGATTGCACT
This sequence comes from Sigmodon hispidus, assembly GCA_004025045.1. Classification (NCBI taxonomy): domain Eukaryota; kingdom Metazoa; phylum Chordata; class Mammalia; order Rodentia; family Cricetidae; genus Sigmodon; species Sigmodon hispidus. The sequence continues at coordinate 38,499 of PVIH01008441.1, read as the reverse complement.
AGCTTTTTCTGCTGCTTTGAAGACTGCAAGACAGGGTCCTGGCGGGAAGGACGGATACACATACGCATAGCCAAGATAGATTCCTACTCAAGAATCTTTTTTCCAACAGCTTTTGCCTTGTTCAATCTGGTTTACTGGGTCGGATATCTTTACTTATAAAATCTACTAATACATAAAGATTATAAAAGTCTGGCTTAGTCCAACTTTCCCAGTTGTATTCCAGTAACATGAAGTATAATTTTAAAATAAAAGAGTCCATCAGTAAAAATCTGAATGGTATTGTTATAAGACTAGGGCTTTCATATACTAGTAAGAAAGAAGTATTCAGGCTAATTTATCTAAATAAACATGAAATTGATTGTCAAATATAACATGTTAAAATTGTAACATATATTTTTACTTTTCTTCATTTTGCTTGTATACTATTAATATTGGAACTTAATACTTCTGTGAGACATATTTTGAATATGAAATGATTTTAATAACTATTTTATTTAAAAATAACTACTGCTTATAATGAAAGATTAATGCCTAATATTAAAGTAGTCTTTGCCTAGATTAGTCACTAATTTGATTTGATTTTTTTGTTTTTACTTGCCCTGTTTTGGATATAGATTGTTTAAAACAAAGCCATGATTTTTGCAGATGTATTGCCAGCATATATTACTCCTAAGAATAAACTAATATGTGCATTAATTCTTTTTCAAATAATTTCTCTTGTGAACTGTTAATTTGTAATTGTACAGATTAAGCAGTGGTGTTCTGTCTTATGTTTAAAAGGTGAAACAATTAAATCAATCTATTTGGTGATTACAGTTTCTCAAGTGGCCACTTTTATCTGTAATCTAGTTGATTTTTGGTTAAGTGTTAAACAAAACTCAAGCCACAGTTAATTTGAAGATTTTTAGACATGAATAGAAAATAATAAAGCCATTATTTACTTTGTTTGTAAGATAAGGTGAGGGGGAAAATCAAAGTTATATTTTGTCTTGTAGGATTTATGAGGTATAAAGAGGTTAATGCTAAAATGTTAAAATGTATCAACAAAGGAATCAAGTAGGAAATGTTCTGTTATTTCATTATGTGCTATAAAAGAGTGGCTCAAGATCAAATGATACAGTAACAGTGTTTGGTTTAACAGTGCTAAAAGAATCACCTGGCAATCTAAACTGCAGGTTGTCTTGAAGATGGGCTTAAGTATACTCTACTGACATTTTATTTGGAAGACAATGTCAAAATTTTCTATATACCTATTGATTTCTGAGGTGAGATTTATAACTACATTATGATCATGTTCTCTCTTAGACATGGGAAGCCTCAAAATTCATCTTACAGATAGACTCTGTGAGAGGCATCTGTAATGAACTTGAGTAAGGACATCTAAAAATCCCTACAGTGAGAAGTAAGGCTCTCGAGGGCTTCTCTGTAGGGAAATCTTGTCGCATTTGGCTATGTTATGTCTGTAAGCAGAAGATTCAGCTTGAACATGAACAGTATAAAACTTCCTTGTGGGTTTGGAGAAATGTCTCAGCATACAGGGGCATTTTATGCTCTTTTACAGAACCCAGGATCAGTTCCAGCATCCCCATGACAGTTTACAACAATCTGTAACACAGGGAATCTGAAGCTATCTTCTGATTTGGCTGAGACTGCATGTAAATGAGTGCATATTCATATGTACAGAAAAACTCACATACAATGAAAATAAATGAATCTTAGAAAGGAAGAAATTTTTAGTGTCCACAGTAGATATCACAATGAATTGTTTCATGAACAAGGACATAGAGAATCTGAAAAGAAAACTTCCATGTGGGTATTTGACACACATAATTTTATTTCAATACTTGTTAATTGGTGTGGCAGCCTCTGAGTAAAGCTTTGAATGTAATACAATGTGTGCTCCCCAGCTAAATACAACTCCTTTTTCTTTCTCACAAACTTCTTGAATATACACAGGATTTGAAGGACAATAAAACATTATTTTTTTAAAAAATGAGGCAAATTCAGTTTTGGCTATGTGTATATTACCTTTTAGATATTCCATTCATTTATGTTGACAATTTTAATACTGGTAGATGATAAGAAATGAATATTAATTTAAGGAATAAATGAAGTACGGAGTATTCATTAAGGAATAATATACTTCACTATATTTTTATAGCTATTTCCATATCTGTAGTGATGGCTTGCTCATTGTTAGTGATATTTAATTTAGGGGTTCTCTGAGTTGCATCTAAGCATGACTACTTGTTAAAGTACTTCTAAATGCTTGATATAAGAACCTTTGAGATTCTCATTGATGTTTTACTAACTAGGCTATAATGTTGACAAGATTTATAAGTGTAATAAAATTGTTAAAAATATTATGTTTTTACATATATTCCTTGTATATGTATATATTATCAAGAAAGCACTTTGTATCAAAGCCAATGGTATTTCATTTAAATAGAATGATTAAGAAAGGAGGCATGCAAACAAAATTACTTCTAAATTTGGAAGCAAAAAGGAAATAATTCATTTAGTTCTTGAAGAATCTGACAGAGCAAACATCTTATTTGCAAGGAGGTAAAACCCAATTTTTTTTTCAAGCTTAAAGTCAATTATAACAAACTGTTTTAATAAATATATCTTGCTTTTCTAGGTGAGCTGAAATAATTAATTTACAATGCTCACAAGGACATTTTTTCCTACATACATGGGAGAAGAATTAAAATCATTTGAAAAAGTGTTAATTTATATAGACCCAATTTCTAGTTACACCACCAGATTTTAAAATTTTGAGAAGCAGAATATGTATAGCAATATTTTGTCCACCTAAATAAAACAACATGCTAGCATTTTATGTATTCTTGAGATGTATCCTAAGTGGTTTTCTCTATATACTCCTTTCAATTCAGACTATTATTTTGAACAGTGATGTAACATGCCCTTCCCATGTTAAGATATAAACACAAGAAAACTGACTTCACATTTGCTAACTAGGCCTGGACAATTGGGATGACTTTTGAGATGGAGTTGTGTTGTCTCCCAATTTAAAGTGACATGCCTATAACATCCTTCAATTGAAATAAAACAGTGGCAGTCAGGAACACAATGACACCTGAGTCTCTCCTTCACTGAACACTGAAGAGCTGACTATTTTGTGTGTGTGATGTAGGAAGAAAATTTGAAGAAATATGCTCTCCACCATTCCACACACTTGGAAAAAAGAAAAGAAAATATTATTATATGTCAGATATTATGTATGTGGCTGCTGCATAGACATGATGACTTAATTTTGGATTCCAACATCCTTGTAAAATGCTACACATGAGGGCACATGCTTGTAAATCACAGAGTTAGTGGCTAGAGACAGCAAGAACCCTGAAGTTCATTGGCTAGTCAGTATGTTCAAATCAGTGAGTTTTAGGCCAGATATGAAACCTTGTCTTCAATGGTGATATGGAGACGAATCAAGGAAACACCTGGTTAGACATCTGTCACCCACACATACATTTACAGACACACAAGCACAACCACATGGACACATTTATACATCAAATACACACATACAAATTTACAGATAAACATACATACACACATATAATTTTAAGTGTAAATAAACCATTATTTGGCCTGATAAATTCAGAAAATAGATAAAAAAATATGACCAACAAAGAAGCTCTGATTATTTGTCACAAGAATAAACAAATATTTCATCATTAGACAGTAAAATTTACAAGGACTTGGTGAGTCTCTGAAAAGATTATGATATCTGAAAACCATGTAAGTAACTGGGGATTATGCAAAAATTGTAAAACAGAATTTACTTAAAAGAAACTAGTTTGTGTCTTGACAAGTCACTGTAATAACAGTTATTTGCATCCATTAAGTGTGCACAGCCACTTCGCATAATAAAGTATCAGGCTTGTGATTACAGTGACTTTTCTTCTGTTCTGCCTCCTCATTTTGCAGAACATTTGTACATGTCTTACAAAAAATATTTCAATTTTAAAAAACATTTTGTACCTTTCTGATTTTAGTTATAAAGTAAATTCAGTAACTTTTATGACATGAAAAGTTCAAGGTTACATTTTCTTATAATCTTCGATAGTTTTACACATGCATCCCTTACTCTGCTGATATCAGCATGAAGTTAAATTCTGATTAATGCAATTCTAAATCACAGATTTGGTGGCTCAAGACAGGCAGAACCCTGAAGTTCACTGGATAGTCAGTATGCTCAAATCAGTGAGTTTTAGGGCAGATTGAGAAACCTTGTCTCAATCAATAAACTCAATCATTATTTGATATACGTTTGAATAAATTAAGCTATAAGAGATCAGGTAAACATGTTTATTTATGATTTTCACTGTTAAGTATGTATTTATGACCAGTCTAACTATTCATAATTTATTTTAAGGCAGAATTTTCTAAGTGAATCCAAAGGAGAGAAGAAGAATATGGTGTTTCCTAGGTATCTTCAATGTGATGAAACTTTAATGAGTTGTATGTTAATATTTTAATTTTCCAAGAAAGATCTATTTCACAATGAAAAGACAGAGTCTCAAAATGAAAAATTAATCCTTCTATCTCATTTATTTGGAAGTAAAATCATGTTAGTGTACTTTCTCATGTAAACTACCTTTCAATAATACAGTATCATCCTGATGACAAAATGATTGCTCATTTTCTAACAACAAAATATATGGTTTTTACAAATGTTAAGTTGAGTTCTAGAAAGATACAGCTGTGTCTTATTCTGTTCAAAGGCTAAAATCCACATCTTAAGCTATTAATTGATAACATAAGACCATCTTTATCATTCCCTTCTAACTTCCAAAGTGTGTTTTATTTCAGCTGAAATCCACCTATAACAAATAAGCTTTTAGAAAGACTGTTTACTTGGAAATGGTAGCACATCTTGAATCTTAGCCCTGGACAGCTTGGAGCAAATGACTATGAGCTAGAAAGAAGGCAACTTAACTACCCAAAAAAGATCTTATAATAAAAACAAACAAACAACCAGATAAACAAATAAGAAAACCAAAATACTATGAAGCAAATTAAAACACAGAAGTTCTGAGTTTTGGGGAAAGAAGTTATAAACTACAGGCGACCAGTATCTTAGGTTTTACAAAGAACTTCTCAATTATGCATCACTCAGGCTGCTATTTGGCTTTAAGGGGAGTAGGGTAGGTACATTAAAAATAAACCATACAAAAGGAATATTACTTATTCTCTATCAACTTACAAGAGTAATTTGCCAATAATGATTTGACATCAGATTTACAATGTCAATTAAGAATGCTCCATATCTGAAATGTAATTTATTTTTCCTTGTCTTAGATTTTAAACTTTTAAAAGATATTTAGTAAATTGAGTTTCCTGTAAAGCAGTGCAATTGATTTTTCTCTCTTGCCTTTCACTTCATCTTGCAATAACTGATTAATAAATTTTACATTCTTTTGAAAAGATCTGTAAGTCAACATTTATATATGTTTTATTAAAAGAAATAAGTGACTTATTAAAATTATTTCAATAGCACTTGACCTAGATAAATTTGTAGGATAATCTCCATATGTGTTTAAAAATTCTTTTCCAATTAAGTTGACACAAGAGTCTTTAAATAAAACAGAAGTGATAATTGTAAATATTATTTTATGGTCTCCCTCTTAAGATAATGTTGAATGTTTGCTCATTAAAATAGTTTATGACAATATCTACTAAGCATTATCTTCATAGCACTAAAATATACTCAGTTATATATGAGCAACTTTCTTGATATATTTATTCCATATTGTACAATATCATTCTTTCTAGCTTCACTTTGCCATGTATATTTTAATTAAACTAATTTATATTTCAAATACAAAATATTTATAAAAAATACATGATAAAAATTAGAAGACAGAAAGCACTAGAGGGAAAATTCTAACCTAAGGAAACTAGATACACTAATGAAAGCACAAGCAATCCATAATCCCACAGAAGAAAAACACAAAGAAGAAATATACGAACATGCTTCCACCAAAAATAACAGAATAAAACATTCAGTGGTCATTAAGATCCCTTAGTATCAATGGACTCAATCCACCTATTAAAAAAATACAAGCTAACCGGATTGATACAAAAATATAAAACATACTTCTGGTGCATCCAAGAAACACACCTCACCTACAAAGATAGACAGATACTCAGAGTAAAGGGTTAAGAAAAGATTTTCCAATCAAATGATTCTAAGAAAAAAGCAGGTGGAGCCATTGTAATAGCTAACAAAATAGACATCAAACTAAAATTAATCGAAAGAAACCTGGGTAAACATTACTTATTCATCTTGGGGAAAATCCACCAAGATGAAGTCTCAATCCTAAATATTTATGCCCCAACACAAGGGCACCTATATATGAAAACAAAAACAAGAAAAACTGCTAAAGGTCTTAAACCTCACATCAAATACTACACACTAATAGTGAGAGACTTCAATATCCCATTTTCATCCTTGGATATGTCAACTAGGTAGAAACTCAACAGAGAAATTGGGGATCTAACAGATGTTATGACACAAATGGACTTAATAGATATATACAGAACCTTCCACCCAAACACAAAAGAATATACATATTTCTCAGCACTTCATGAAACTTTCTCTAAAATTGAAAACATATTCACTCACAAAGTAAATATCAATAGACGTACAAAATGGGAATAACTCCTTGTAACATATAAGACCACCATGGTCTAAAGTTAGAAGTCAATAACAACAAAAAATCACAGAAAACCTACAAATTCATGGAAACTGAACATCTCTCAACTGAACCACCTCTAGGTCAAGGAAGAGGTTAAGAAAGAAATCAAAGACTTCCTAGAATTTGATGAAAATTAATCCACAACACAGACAAACTTATGGAACACAATGAAAGCAGCGCTAAGAGGAAAACTCATAGCACTAGATGCCTATGTGAAAAACCTAGAAATCTCACACAAGAGACGTAAGAGCACAGCTGAAGGCTTTAGAACAGTTAGAAGCAAACTCACCTACAAGGAGCAGAAGGCAGGAAAAAATAGAAACATAGAGAACAATACAAGGAATCAATAAATCAGAGTTGGTTCTCTGAGAAAGTCAACAAGATAGATAAACTCTTATCCAAACCAACCAAAGGGCAGAGAGAATGAGTATCAAAATTAACAGAATCAGAAATGAAAAGGGGGACATAACAACAGACACTCAGGAAACTCAGAGAATTATCAGGTCATACTTTCTAAATCTATACTTCACTGAAATGGAAAACTTAAAAGAAAAAGACAGCTTTCTGGACAGGTACAACTTACCAAAGTTAAATAAAGACCAGATAGAACAGATAAATGGCCTTAACAGACAGACCTATAACCCCAAAGGAAATTGTAGCTCTTATTAAAAGTCTCCCAAGTAAAAAAAAAAATTAGGACCAGATAGTTTTAGTGTAGAAATCTACCAGACATTCAAAGAAGGACACTCAAAATTTTCAAGCACCATCACTGATGTTTATGTAGAACGTTTAGAAAAAGAAATCACTTGGAAATCTTTGGAAAGAGTGATTTCTTGATTCAGGAGTATAATTCAGTCATCTCCAAGGATTGATCCTGCACATTTAGTTTTAACAAATACATTCTCTTGTTCTCTCTAAAGAGAAACAAAAAAAATCACTTGACCTTTACCCTGGCAACTGTGATAAATCTCTATTTGTAGAGTGTTCCTCCAGCATCTACAAAGCCATGGGTATGTATCTCAGTTCTCATAAAACTGGCCATGGTGGTAGCTGCTTGAAATCCCAATATTGAGCAGTTAGATAAAGGACTGAAAGAAATTCAGTCCTCTGAAACTCTAATGTTAATTTGAGGTCAGCAAGTATCATAAAGAGCCTATCTCCAAAGGTAAAATAGAAATAATATATATATATATATATATATATATATATAAACAAAGTAACCAATGAAAGCAAGCTATCAGGTAACCAGGATTTGATTTAGAACCCACTTGGTGAAGGGTTAAAACCAAATCATGTAATGTTTCTCTGACCTCCACATGAACACACATGCATGCATACATACATGACACACACAAGCACAGACACGTACAATAAATGTTTACTAATTAAATAATTATTTTACAGTATAAGGATGGATATATAATCTAGTCTCAGTGAACAGCATAGAATGCAAGACCTAGGCTGCTCCTTATCCAGTGTTTAACATTTCTCTTAATAAAATTTTTTGACTGATGTATGAAATGAGTCTTCAGACTTATCATCTCTTGCCCTACCATTTCACCCTTTCTAGAATTACTATGTAAGCCCCAGAGGTGGAATAACGAATTTATGCTACTATGTAAGTGCCATTTAAATCTTAGGCTGCTTATTCTAGAATTTTTGTCTTTATGGGCTAAAGACATGTATATTTGAAACAGCAGATGTCTACAAGATTGAAAGTAACAAATGATAGAGAGCACCTTGCATTAATGATATAACTTACATCAATGGAAGGGAGATAGGCATACTATGGGAATTCACATTTCACAAACTTTAATAGCAAGCACTGCTGAGAAAATGTATTCATGAGAAATCCATAATTATGTTATGCTCAATTTGCCCTGAATGCCAATTGTACTGTAGATTTTTTATCAGTTTCCCTGGAGCTTATTACAACCCAATATTTTGATTTTTGTTTTTGTTGTACTGGATAGTGAAGCTAAGACTCAAAAGCCAGATTGCCAGCCCTTTGCTGTCAGCCCTTGTGTTCATGATACAACTTTACTAAGTCATTCAGGATTACTTATACTTAGTATCTTCCTTTTCAGTTTTCTATACATGTCTGCACTCCCACAATTGCCAACTGCCAATATACTCTAATTGAGTCATTTGAAAGTTATGAAAATGGATATTCAAGATCATGAGAACATAATGGAAAAATTTTCAAAAAATAGACAAAAAGCATTGTGGTTATGAATTTCAAATGTTGTATTAAAAATATTCAAAGTGCATCTGGTTGAATCTTAAAATATCTTGTGGAGAGTAGAGTGTCCTTGCCATATGCTCAAGCCTTAGTTCATTGATTGGTTTATTGAGCTGTGCTGACTTCCTAGTGTAAAGCTGATTCATTTTATAATTTATTATAGGAAAAGCTAATGAAAACTTCAGATGTGTTTTCTGCTCTCCTGTAATATGTGTCTTTCCTAATGGCTTTTAAATGGTGTGATTATCAACCATGACCTTGATTTCATGTTTCAAAGATAAAAATTAAGCCAACATTTAAATTAAAAATATGGTATTCAGTGAAGTAAAGATGTTTCTGGTTCTTTAAAAGACTCATGGACCATATCATATTTCAGAGCTCATTATTTACTTAACTAGCGTTTTCCAGTGTGGTTTCCAGAAATGGCTACAGCAACATTTCCCAATGTATATGTTCTAATAGCAAAACTTTGACTCCTCTTCCATTCATAAGTCTAACCTTGGAAGCTTCTTCAAATTTGAAGAGCCTTAAAAATAAAGTCAAAGTATAGCAGTTGGACCAGAGATATCTAAGATTCCTTTCCCGGTAGTATTAGTAACAGGGAAATGAGGAAGATCTAGAAGTGATGTGATAGCATTAGCTGGACAATAACATCAGCATTGTGCTTCAAGAGACAAGGGCACTGATGCTAGAGAAATACAACAATTAATTATTATTACACCTCAGTGATCATCTTAGGTAAGATTGAAAGCAAGCAATTTTACTGTCAAGGGAATTCTCTCCTAAAATACAAAAAGAAAAGAAAAAGAAAAAACAGATTTAAGAAACTTCAACTTGCTTCATGCTGCAGCATTAATGCATGCAGGCAAAGCATTCTTATATAAAATTCTAGCAAATAAAATTCATCAAATAGAGTTTCATGGCAGAGAAAGTGCTAGTTAAATATTACCATGATCTTCTGGAATCACAACTAAGAAGTCCGTGACCAGCAATATCTCAGAGATCACAAAACTGTACCTTCCATAAGGATTTTCTTGATGCTAGATTTCTGAGTTTATGGGTTGAATATTCAATATGACACCTCATATAAGTGATAATGTAACATTTCAAAAGTTTTCTTTATATAGTGTATTGTTTGTAAATGTGTATGTGTGTGAATTTATTTGTTTTTGTTATGTTTTTGTTTTATATGTATTTGTATTCACATGGATGTCTTAGCATGCTTGTGGAGGTCAGTGCATACCTCTCACCTCTTAGAAATACTTTCCCTCCTTTACCATGTGGGTCCTATGCATCTAACTCATGTTTTCCAGCCTAGCAGGCCTACCCTTACCCTCTTGGCTAACTTATTAGTCTGTGATAACATAACAATAAAGGCACGGTGCTCCTGGAAGACACAATCTAAGTGCAAACTCCCTGTTCTTCTTGGAACTTTAGGTCCAGAAGTTTTATGAAAGTGCATCTTTAGGATTAGGCTCTATCACTCTAAATTTTGATTGGTTTTGTTTTTCTGATATTTTCTAGGAATATCAAAACCTATAATCATAAACTTTCAAGAAAATTATTAACTAAATATGACCTGAACAAAGACCACACTAGACATGTTAACTTGAATGGAGGAAAGCCCAAGAGGCCTCAAATAAATGCAAAGAACTATAGGCAATAAAGAAATTCTGAGAGCAAAAGTAGTCTTATCCAGTAAAGAGCACACCAATTTGCTATTAAATACCAAAAGGTCAGCCCTGAAACCATACATATAAATAGTGTTATATAGGCTGAGCAGGTTGTAACAGCAAGATATGTGTGACTATGTAACAACTAATTTTAAAAGGCTATAAATATCAAAAAGCAAAGGTTTGTGGAAGGAGTTAGAGAGAAAAGTAAAGGAAAAAATGATTCATTTATATTATAATTTCAAGAAAATAAGAGAAATAACGGAATAGGATGGTAGAGTTGGGTGTGGGACAGAGAGTGATAACAATGAAATAAACTTCTTGACAACGAAGCATTTGAGTGTTAGCGAAAAAAGTTGAAGTTAGGGAAATTTTCAGGAACCCACAGAGATGATTCCAGCTAAGAGTCCAATCAATAATAAAGAGGGTACCTGAACTTGCCTTCCCTTATAAACAAATTATGACTACCCTGTTTGTCATCATAGAACCTTCATCCAGGAACTGATGAAAGCAGATGCAGATATCCACAGCTAAGCACTGTTCTGAACTTCCAGTCCAGTCAAACAGAGGGAGGAGAGATTATATGAGGAAAGGTGTCAAGATAACAATAAGAAAATCCACAGAGACTCTGCCTACCTACTCTGGATCGACAGTTGAGGATCCTTGACCAATATAAACTAGGACCTCTGAATGTGAATGACAGTTGTGTGGCTTGGGCAGCTTGTGGGCCCACTGACAGTAGGACCAGAATTTATCCCTAGTGCATGAACTGGCTTTTTGGAGCCCATTTCCTATAGAGGGATACCTTCCTTGCTTAGCCTCAATATGGGCAAAAAGACTTGGTCCTGCCTCAATTTGATATGCAAGACTTTGTTGACTACCTATAAGAGGCCTTATCCTCTCTGAGGAGGGACTGGGGGTGGGAGAAAGCTGGGGGTTAGTGGGAGGAGAGGAGGGAAGTGGAAATGTGGTTGGTATGTAAAAAAAAGTACACCCTTTAAATAAAAAAATTAAAAAAATTAAAAATCATAGTTTGATTAATGTTTTAGAAAATATAATAGTAATATGCATGCTCATATGAATGTCAAAAATGTAAAAAGATAAGTTATAAGATGAATTAAAGATTCAAGTATGGAAAAGTGTTAAAAAAGACAAATTAGTTATTACCAGTTCAAAAAATTATGTATAACCAATTTGCTATTTACTTTAGAAAATTTTACAAGTATTAAAAAATTAAAAAAGAAAGTAAAGCAACATCTTAGGGGAGTTTTAAAAATATGTTTTAATTCACAAAAAAATTATATCAGACTGATTTTATCTTAAAAATTTATGCGTTTAATTTTATTTCCCATAAACAAGCTTCATGAACCAGGTTCCTTTTCATTTCTTAAGGTAGTTTTAAAAACATGAACTATATCTGTGGTTGATTTGCTCCAATCTCTTAAAAATGTCCAATGCAGCAATGAGGCTGAAGGTAGAAAAAAACCAACAGTGCTAAGAAACAACACCCTAGGCTTCACATGTTTGAATATTAGCAGTGCTTGGTTCATTGCTTTGGTTAATTATTTTAGTTCTCCCTTGTGAAGCTGCTGTTTTAATATTAGGAATAAAAACTTCAGTAGCAGACATAATGGTTAAGATAATGGTAATCGACTGTAAAGTAAGATTTGCATTTGTAGTTAATCTGATGGCAAAAACCATACACACAGTCTGTGTTCTATACCTCATAATCTGTCATTTGACATCCATCAATTATAATTGTAAATGTGTGTGTGTGTAATATTAATTATTGAAGAGAATGTGAACTTGAGATGGTGATGAGTGGGAGGCAGTCATAGTTTGTGGAAATGGATGAGTGCATATAATGTAAATACAGTAGTCATGTGTGAAATTATCAAAAATATTTTTCCAAAATGAATCAAAATGAAAATATTTTCTAATAAAAATTCACTGACTATAAAAATCAAAACAAATGACTTTATAGCCTTGTTGAAAGCAGCGTCTTTGTTAAGGTTTCTACTGCTGTGAAAATATACCATAACCATGGCAACTCTTTTTCCTTTAATGTCTTATTTTTTATCCATGTATCCCCTTGTTCAAACTCCCTTCCCCCTCCTGGCCCCTCTCCATCTCTCTCACTTCCCCTTTCTCCTCATTTTGATATTGGGATGAGGATATCGGACTTACCTGGAGTGGATGCTGAACTAAGCCACTTTGGGAGCTCCTGCCATGGCAACTCTTATAAGGGAAATGTGTATAGAAGGGACTGCTCACAGTTTCATAGATTCAATCCATGCTATCATTTGGGGAGCATGGTGAAATGCACACAGACATGGTGCTGGAGCTGAGAATGCTAAAAATCTTCACCAGAAGGCAGCAGAAAAGTCAACTGAGACACTGGGCTGGTATCCTAAGACAAGAACCCCTCAAAGCCCACCCACACCGTAGCACATTTTCTCCAACAAGGCCACACCTCCTCACAGTGCCACTCCCTTTTAGAGTATGGGGATCAATTAAATTGAAACCAATACAGACAGTAAGACTCCATAAACAGTAGTAGTGAAGGCAATGGATTACTCTTCTACATGACATTGTTTCAGGAAAATATCTTATTTCCAAGTTATCAACCAGGTGTAAACAGAAAGATACCCTCAATTTTAAAACACACAGACAAAGTAAGAGATTAAAGTTCATTAGCTTCAGGATTGGTGAGAATGGCTGCTAACAAAATGATCCATTTAAAAGGCACAAAGTATGCTGAGTCATGTAAGAAAGTATAAAATTTCTAAAGAGCAATAGAACAGAAATAATATGTTAAGCATTGACTACTTGAGTAATCTAAACATCATTTCAATTCCTATTCAAAATATTATATTCTATATTTAGCTTCTTTGTGCAATGACTTTTAGTGATGGTCAACCAACATGAAGAAATAAATAAACACAAACTTTCAACATGTTTTTTCTCTGATTGCCTCTATAACTTTTCCTATTGATTTCCTGAAAATTAAACATTAAAGATAATATGCTCCTCTGAATTTTCATTAAGGAATCCCAGTGTTGTAAAGATTACATTTGTTTTGTATTTGTTTATATTACTAAACCCTGAGTACGAAGAGTAATTTTACTTTTGTTAACTGTAATTTCTTGATATATTGTATGCTCAGAAGTATTATAGAGTCCTTTAAAAACAATTCTATTAGAGCCAAGTTCAAAAGTATTCAACTAGAATATTAAGTAACAATAAATACACCTTACCATTAGATGTTATTGTTATACAAAAACATAGATGTATGTGTATATATTGTATGAGTGTTCCTGTGTGTGTACTATGTGTATGGTTCACACATGAGAGAGTGCATATGCATACAAAGGGACAATGTCAGGTATTTTTCTGTATCTGTTCCACATTCATATTTTTAAGAGGCCTTTTACTGAACCCAGAGCTCACCAATTGACTAGAATGGCCAGAAGGTTGTGGGAAATCCTATTTTCTCAAGCCTCACAGATGGGGTTAGGACTGGCCAGTTTGCCACTTTCAACAAAACAAGATCCAGTTCTCTCCCAATTAGATTCAACTGTGAACTCAAAACAGCCCAAAGGTATCTGAGGAAAGCTCAGTGGAGTGTTTTCATCATGCTGGCCTATTTTCATGCATGTGAGACATTTTAATTGCTAATTGATGTAGGAGGGTCCAGCTAGTGAGTAGTGAGCCAGGGCTATATAAGAAAGCATTACAGGCTTAGCAAGCTAGAAAGTCTTACTATTACTCTTTGGTTTCTGCTTTAGTAAGTGCCCTAATTTCCTTTATGATGGATTGACTGGAAGTCTAATTTAATTAAACTTTTCCTTCCACAAGCTGCTATGTTAATGTTTTTGTTTTTTTAACAGAAAAGTAACATAGAATATATATGTTCATGTACTTTGAAACTTCTTTTGAGAATTGTAATCTAGATTTCTATCAATATCCCCCTCAAAAAAAAACCTGTTAATTATTTTTATTTCAGTAGGTATCCAGATAGAAAAATATGTCTTGTAATATTAAGAATCAATGTTGTAAGGGTGGAAAATGGCTCAGATAAAATGTTTGCTAAACCTGATTTCAATTTCTTAAACCCACAATAAAGTTAGAAGAGGGAAAAAGACTTCCCAAAGATTTTCTCTAATCATTACAAACATACCATAAAAAACGCATTCACACTGATTTATACACATATACACAATAATAAATGATTAAATAGATAGTTATACTTTAAGAATGTTTATGTATTACACCAGGAATGATATACTGCCTGTATTCCAAGCAGTCAGGAGTAGACATAGCACAGGAAGTAGAGGACATTCTCAGCTCCACAGCAAGGGGATGAGAGTATGATTTCCTGGGTAGTAAAAAGTGAACAAAAGCTAATAAAAGTAAACAGAAACTAAAGTAAACCATTTAATTCTTAGGAGAACCAACTTTAAGAAAATCAAATGGCTCAGAAATGTTATATATAATGTTTTTGAGAACAGCACAATAAATTCATCAGACAAAAGGGCCAATAGTTTTAGATTTTTTCCTGGTGCATTTCACACTCTTAGGTTATCTCACATATTTTATAGAGCATATGTTTGAGATAAATTCTGGAAGTTTATTCTACAAAGTAAGTCTTTTTATTGGTGCATATGCAATGGTGTGGTTCAGGAAAGATGTGTAATTTTATATTTGAGTTATTATATACAGAGAAGCGGCCATGAGAATAAACATGCCAGTGATCTTTGGGAGCTATTCTCAGGAAGCACCAATTGAAATGAGCATGAGAAGATGAAAATTATCCAATCATCATGGGTGTTGAGCATCAGTGAAAGAAATGGAGTGGGAAGAGATGAGTTGGAAAAGCTTGCAACTACACTGCAAGTTGATGAGAGATTTGGCAATGCTGTAGAGGAATACTAAAACAATTTCTCTGGTGAAAATAGTCTGAGACTCAAGATAGAGAATGCTTTGGTGCTCTTGTCATCTGATAGTCCAGAAGCTGTGAATCACTTTGGAGAAATATACAATTAACGCTAATTCCAGACTAAGAAATCTGTGTACTGCACTATTAAGGACTTCACATTCAGGACTCTTTAAAAATTCACAACTAAAATCTTAACAAACTTTAGTTATTTACTCCTTGGTTTTAGCTCTTTTATTTTGAGATGGACCACTTTTTTCTTTGATATAAAATTTGCAGTGATGCATACTGATTGTGACAGATACCTTTGCATTTGAGAGAACATTGGAAGAATGCTAATTGTTCTATTTCTTTATTTAGTGAATAAAAAGGATTATCATCCATATTCGAAGCTATGCCACTTATTATCTCTTAGTATTATCCAAATAATGCTTATGGAAAACCAGCGATGATTTACTGATGCAAATATAATTATTTTCACCTATTCTGTACAATTTAATATGGCAGAATGACATTGTTGTATGCAAAAGCATTCTCCTGGGGCTAGAGACATGTCCAAGAGTTATGAGTAAGAATAATATGCATGTGTTACTGTTACAGAAAACTGAGACTGGTTTCCAGCACACATGGCAGGATTGTCTCAACTGCCAGCAAGTCTAGTTCTGGGAGGTTCTAATATCTCTCATTTCCTCAAGCACCTGTACTTATGTGCACTTCCCCATGCAAAGACATGCCCCCCCACACACCACACACCATACATGCACACACAGATATTTGTATCACAACCATTTAAATGTTATAAATGTTGTAATTAGAAAACTGTAATAATGCAAATATGCTAAACTTCAATATTGTGCTTCTGTTTGTTATTTATTTTTAATTATATTCCTTAATTTTTTATTCCTGGTAACACTATCACAATTTACAGGACAATATACCTGATTTAATGAAATGTAAAAGAAAAAAACAAAACTACAACAGATAAAAGACCTCAGGAATGCACATCTGATTGACACTATGTTGCATTAATCAAAAGCTGCATTTTTTTGTAAACTGTGGCTATGACAGTCCTGAACAAGAAGGGTTTCCTGTCTAAGCTGCAGTAACTTTTCTGATAATGGATCATTGTTCCTTCTGTGGCAGATTTTTACAGTTTCTCTGATGCATTTAGGACGAGTATCTCAAAGTAACCTGCAGCTTTCTGACAACTCCTCACTCTCTCTCCTGCTAAGAAGAACTGTAGCCTTTACTTTTTCTATTTTTTTAAACCTTCTGCTACCATATCTACAACTTCCTTCTCCAGATCCATAACCACCACCATGGGAACTGCCTCAGCTTCTTCCACCAAAATTGCCTCCTTTCATAGGTCCATAATTTGATTGCTGTTGTCCATTATAATTTCCAAAGTCATTACAGTTTCCACTGCCACCATAGTTACCTCCTTCAAAATTTCCTCCTCCTCATTTTAACTGTCATATCCTCCTCTGCTACCACCATATCCACCACCTTGGTTTCTATATCCTGGTCCACCTCCACCATAACCTCCTTTACTACTGTAACCAGGCCCACCACCATAGTTGCCACCATCACCTCCAAATCCATTATATCCACCCTCACCATGTCCATAACTACCTCTGCTGCTACCACCTCCACCACCATAGCCTCCTCTTCCACCATAGTTTCCTCCACGACCCATAAAGTTACCAGACCCACCTCCACGACCTCTCTGTGATCCAGTAGACTGCATCTCTTGTTTAGAAAGGGCCTTTTTCACTTCAGAGTTAGGCCCATTTATAGTGTGGAATTTCTGAACAACAATTTTATTAACTGTGTCATGATCATTGAAAGTCACAAAAGCAAATCCTCTCTTTTTTCCACTCTGCCTGTCTTCCATAACTTTTATGCTTTCAATCCTGTTTTCCATAACTTCTATAGTTTCAATCTTGCCAAAGTAGTCTCTCAGATTATATTCTTCTGTATCTTCTTTAATACCATCAACAAAAATTTTCTTCACTGTTAAATAGGCACCATGCTTCACAGAATCCTCTCTAGAAACAGCTCTCTTTGATTCTACCACATGCCCATCAACCTTGTGTGGCCGAGCACACATTGCTGCATCCACCTCTTCAACACAAGAGTAGGTCACAAAACCACAGCCCCTGGAACGTTTTGCTTTGGGATCTCTCATTACCACACAGTCTGTGTGCTGTGTTTCTCAAAATGATCTCTTAAGCTATCATCTGTGGTTTCAGATCTCAGACCAACAATAAACATCTTGCTCAACTGTTCTGGTTCCTTTGGATCATGTCCCTGCTACGCTGGTGGCAGCAGTGACGGCCAAAGTCAGGCTATTTCTTAGATACACTTTCTATTATATAACCTAATGTTAGATGTATTTTCATAAGAAAACCACACCCCTTTGTCTTTCCTGTATTATCTTCCCCATGTAAAGATTCTAATTTATAAAGCGCTCTTACATGTATTGTTACAATTCTGATTCCTGCTAAGAACTTGTGATACCCTGGAGTCACATGACTTGAGGGCCTGAACCATGTAGGAGTTATTAATCATATTTCATATGGAGGAAATTCTGAAAAAATTAGCTCTTATTGCTGCACAAGTTCAAAAATGTGATCTATTGAAAAAAAAGATAGTGGCTTGTTTTATTAGTTTGTTTTAAGAAATTCATAAAGTAGTTGACCTCAGATCTGCTTTTCCCATTTTTTATCCAAGCCTGTGTATTTTCCATAGGCTGTACTGATATATCCCTTTCCCTTCTAATAGATTTTTCTGAATAAGAAACACCTGCCAAGCACAGTAAATAACCCGTCAGATGTTGACTGAGACTGGCCTCCAAGCTTTAATCATAGAAACAAACAGTATCATATCATGTGAATCTTATCCTTAGTATTATATGAAAAACAGCTCGAAGTAACCATCTATTAGTATAGATTATATAAAAGCTGTATTTACATATACAAACTACAAAGGTTACATACTAATTAGCATTAATGTTTTATAGAGTAGACATGAACAATGTATTAGCAATGGTGAACAAACTATGCATGACAACAAACAACACAAAATTCTGAGCAGTAGTTTAAATTCTCACTTAAAGTTTTTCAAAGCTGCATTCTTTGTAGCTAAACAGAAGCCCATGTTAGCAAAGTAGCAATCATGCAAATGATTCTACAGTGTGCTAACTGTAGAAAAAAATGTTAGAAAACTAGAAAAATAAATACAATGACAGCTCTTACTATCTGTACCTTGTATTCTTTTAGCATATATAATTACATATGTGTATGTATATGATGATTTTAAAAGATGGTATATATATTTATACATATATATTTCAATTTTTAATAAATAACGACTAATATTTTACTAGATAAATATGACTCCATATACATCCACCATTTTTTCCTTATTTTGCTCAGCAATTGAGAATGACTTGTTCAGTCTTGTGTATGAAAACTGTGTTAAACACATTATATACTTCTTCACACAGGTAAGATTCTACGGAATCTTCAATGGCTTCCTTGTTTCAATGGGGATTTTACCTGATGTATAAAATGTATGCATTTTACATTCTGTGTGTAATATGCACCTTACATTCTGTGTGCTTTGCTTACACAAGATATTTTGGGGAAGCATATTATTTTATTTGAATAAAAATCTAAGAACATCTAAAATTATCAGTGGTACCCTATACAGTTAAGGAAGTAATTTTTTTTCAAAAGTGTTTTAAGGATTCTAGATTCTAATTCTAATGTGTTATTTTCCCTATTCGTTTGTTTTGTTTTTAGACACTGTCCATTTTTTCAATGTTAATGAGCACCTATTTTAACATGATTAGTAAATACAGTCTTAAAGAAGAGGTCCAAGAGCAGGCAGGAGATTCTCACTTAGAGAATGTTCTAAAAATAAGATAAAATAAATAAAATTTTGACTAACCAATATCAAAATTTGTTATAGTTTGTATGAAGCAAGTTAGAACATAGACTCTGAAGGTAGAAAGGTGGGGATGTATGGTTTTATATTTAAGAAATCATAGACCTTTGTTATACTGTGTAAAACTCAGTACCAATACCTTAAACCAGTATCTTAAAATTCATATTAAATAAAAGTAATACTGCATTGGGTAGTATAGTAAAATATATAGTAATTTTAACTGTGCAAGATGATTGTTTTCAATACTAAAATTTATTTTAGGAACATACAAATTAAGACTCTGAGAGCCATGGGAATTTTCACAGAACTCATCTGGTAGTGATTTTCAGAGTGTGACAAAAACAGACTTTGACAACTACTATCATTTAGTTTTATCTTGCATAAATTTTACTAAATTGTGAAGGTAATATCTAAAACATTTTGATGGCTTGACTCCTAATGACATTATTAAAAATACAACAAAAAAATCCTTTTCAACAGAAGACACTGGCATATACAAAGGCTATTCCGAAAACTGCACAGTGTGGTTTAATACGTTGTGAAAAGCAAACACAATAATTAGCTTTGATTGACAACTTAACTAGAATCTAAAACACTGATGACATTAATGGAGCAATTGACTGTGGGTTATTTTCATACAGGAAAGCTAAATGAATGTAGGCCATGGATGGTTCCACAGCATAAACAGGTAATTAAGGGGAAAAGAGGAAAAGATAGCTGTCTACCTTCTCTGCTTCCTGCCTGCCTTCCCCTATGTGAGTATGTTTCTGCCACTAAGGCTCTGAGCCACTCCTACTGTATCTTCTGAACCAGGGTGTATTGAACCATCAAACAATGAGCTCAGTAAGTCTTGCTTTCCTGATTTCTTTTTGGTCAAGTGTTGAGTCACATCAATGTAAGGCTGTACAAATAAAGCTGGAACAGGATGGATGAGGAAGGGGAAAGATGATAATACAATAATTCATAAAACATTGTAGGATATTTTAAGAAATTTGGATGTGTTTGAATGAGATAAGAAGGCATTAAATATTTCAAGAAGAGGACTAGAGTCCTCTGTTTTTCATATTCTTTAGAAGGTAATCTTTTACTATGGCACAGAAACTAGAGGAAGTAAACAAAGTTCCATCTAAGAAAGCAGAATATGATGGAAGTGGTACAGACCATTCTCTCCTCCTTAGGATACTTCCTTGTACCACATTTGAAACCCTTGCATACATTAGATTATTCTGCATGTATCTTTTTGTGATTAAGTCTTGCTTGATTTTCTCACTAAGCCAGTATTTGGAACAAAATTTAAACTTTGTATAAAAATGATCACGGTATCTCACAGGATAGCCTTGGTTACATCTCCAACCAAATGTGAAGGTGTTGACTAAGTAGGACTTCCCACATAATCAAATGAATAACCATTCTAAGTGACATTACTGAACTTACATTCAATAATGAATAGAGGTAGAGGCAGGGATACACGGCTGAGCACTGGAATGAGTCCCTTGTACAGCTGATAGCTGGGGAGGTGACTCTATATGAGCAAGGGGATAGGGACTATGAGGAAAATTCTCACAATAATGGCTGGCTGGAGCTCTGAAGAGCTCATTGAATCAAGAACAGCCACCTGGGAACCATCTTGAAAAGAAACTAAGCCCTCCAATGTTAGGCAACTGTTCACTGATATGGGCAATGTGTGGAGCCTCAAGGGGAGGGTTCAGAACATGTTTCTGTGCATGGACTGGAAGCTTGGAGCCAATTTTCTCCAGAGGAACACCTAACCAAGTCTTGATATTATTAGTATTAGGAAATTGTACTTGCCTGGAATAGATGCTGAGGTAATCCACCTTGGGACCTCTTGCCCTTTCTGGGGAGGGGATTGAGGAGTGGAGAGGAGGGAGGTTGAAGACTGACCTGGAGGGGTCTGGAGGAAGAAGGGAGTTGAAATAAGGGGATACATGGATAAAAATGAGAGTTTATTCTATGAAAATAAATTTTAAAAAATGTTCACAGTATAGGTTGCATTAGCTATCCTAACACTGCAGGTTAATATTAGCTCTCTTTGGGCTTCTTCTGTCTGCATGGTCAGCACAGGCCTAGTTGAGCAAGGTACATCACAGCATGGAGGTACCATTCACACCATGGGTGATAGAAGCTTACCCTGTCAGGAGTCTAACTAGAATTGAGAAGGTACTTTAGAAACCCTTTCCTTGTATACTAGGTTCTCCCCATAGACCCACCTCCTTAAGCATTTTTATTCTTCTAAAAATATTGTCACCATCTTGGAAATAGAAAGAATGAGGCTGTGGGGCAATCAGATTCAAACTGAGCTAATAAAATACATATGTATGAAATAATTCTTAAATAACACAAATATCCATACTTAACCCATGAATGTATTCATCCTCGTATTTAGAGAACAATCATCTCTTTTTATATCAGCCTGTAAGTCAACCATTATATATGCAATATTAATATACATTTTTTTATTTATACTTTTCTGGCCTCAATTTATCTAATATAGAAATTGTGGACATATCCCTTAGCTAAGTCCAGACTAAATATTTTTATATGGTAGTATTATTTTAAAATATATTGTAAATTATTTCTAGATGTTAATTGATTTTCAATTCTGTGATTCTGAGATTTTGGATATTCAAAAGTTGATATTTCATATTACTCATTGTGATATTTATTATATTTATTTTTACTCATTTATGCTTTGTATAAACTTGTTTTGTGGCCATTTATAACAAAAATAATTTATTCTTTGTCTTATCTAGGTAGGTGGCATGATTTCTCTCACCTAAGCCTTTTTAATATCAACATGCAACAACTATAAGAACTTCAACTTACTCCATATTTCCTACAATTATTAAAGAATGATTCACATGATGTGTTAGAGAATTATTTAAAAAAAATAAGGTTTAAGACACCCTTTCAATCTTGGATGCTAATAGAAGAAAATTTCTATATTGTCTTCACTAAAGAAAAAAAAATTTAAAGATGATCTGTACAAAATGTTTTAAAAGCATTAGTAAATTCTTACAGCATTACTACTCCTAAAGCTATTATAAGAAAATAAATTTCTCTGGATATATATATATATTCTATATATATATATATAGTACTTTTGGTTGAGGGATCAAAATTTAAAGATACAGCCATCTTTTCATACCTAGGAAAACACATTTTATTCCACAGGATAGAATTTTTGAGATGCTACTTTTAAATATGTTAGTGTCTAACATCACCATGTAAGAGAAGAAGAGTAAATATGATAAATCAAAGAGCTATATAACAATTTTAGTTTTGGCCAGATTGATCCACAGTAAATAAATAATTCATATTGTCTGTTTTTGTTCTTATAAGCTTTTCTGCTAATAGCAGCAATATTGAAAGTTACCTCAAACTAAACTTTAAGTGATGACAAATTAGATGACCTTTATTACAGAATGTCTGGGAAACTCATATAATTCTAGATGTGCTTATACATTTATCTACTTGACATACAGAAAAAGGAAAACCGTCTATTTCTATGAATGACATGTAGTTGTAAGTCTCATACCTGAACTATAATATCGTCTTGGTTTAAAATATACAAGTATAACCTCTTAGACTAAAAAGAAAAACAAAATATAAAAATAAAACTGAGCATTAACTGGCTCATCTAGGTCACTGCCCCTGTCAGCTCCATGGCTCATGGTTACTGTGAAAGAGGAAACTGGGAAGATATTAGAGGCAAAGAAAGTAGATGTTTCCAATGAATCATTATGTGCTGTGGCATACATAGACTCACAGAAGGTATGTTCATATGAACAAGATTTGTATGAGATCAAACCACAGATCTCAGCACAGTAGGGAAGGGGCTCACAAAACCCCACTATTATCTGAGACACTATTGGCAATTGATGACTGCTGAAGGATAGAGAGTATATTTTCCTCAAAAATGTGGCTTCTGAGAGGCTATGCTTGAGCATATTGCCTTTTATATATATATATATATGTAGCACTAAGTAGACTTAAGTGGATTTAGTGAGGTTTTGTTAGAAAAAATATATACTTGAAGTTAAAAATAAAAGTAGTGGCATAGATAGGAGTGCTATTGAGCAAAAATTGGAAGATTTAATAAAAACATTATACACATGTATGACATAGCAAGTATTTGATTTTTAATTATTTATTCATAATATCAATGATTATTATTATATGGTAATAGCTAAAATAAATTTTCTTAAAATTTGAAAGGTTTTTTTTTTTTTTTTTAGTCAGTATTGTTGAACTTGAATACAATATAACATCAGGAAACTAGATATTTTTTTAGCCTTTCTACTGATTCTTATCAGCTTCCTAGTTGTTTTATTCAACTATTAAATTTAACACATCTTTTAAATAATTAAAATAGATATAAAAGTATTGTCTCATTGATTAACAATTGCACATACAACAAAAATATATGCTATCTACATAAATAGAATATACCATTAAATTAGTCAAGTTCATACTTTGATCTTGCTGAAGTTTGTTGAAACTATGAAAAAAATTGGCATAGAATAGATGGCATCTTAAAATATATTTCAAAAGTTATTGACTATGAAAACTAAAGAAAGCAATAGAAAATAAGTCACTGAATTTAGACAGTGTGGTGAGAATTTACATCTTACTATTTAATTCTGCTTATTTGGTAAACTAAAAGTAAAAAAAAAATCTTACATTCAAATTATTAAGAACATCCCTCAATAGAAATCTTTTTTTTTCATATATGTATGGTGTGATTCATAACCCTATTATTTTTCATAAATTTATATGGAAAGAATTAATCAATTAAATTTGGACAAGCATGTTATATAATATCATTCACTCCTGAGTTCTTTCTTGGTTGGGGTGTTTATTATGACAAGTAGCCTAATGTACAATAGCACAAAGGCAGTGGCAGTGATTTTGTAAAATCTATTTCTCTTTCTCTGTCTGTCTTTCCACCTGTTTCTATTTCCGTCTTCATCTCTCTCTCTTTCTTTTATTTTTTAAATTTGCAATAGTTCATCAACATTAATATTTATTTGGAATACATCAATTGTTTGGGAGGTAAATAATAAAATTAGTACAACATTTTCTTGTATATTTGAGAACCACTGCTTATTTTGAATAATTCTTTTTTTTTGTCTTTACATATAAATTTTATTTTGTTATTTTTTATTTATTATGAATAAAGTCATATTTTTTAGCCGTGTATATCTTGTTTAAGCTCCCTTCTTCCTCCTGCTCCTTCCAGTCACTCTCTCTTCTCCACAAAATTTTATCTCCTCCCCAGCAAGGGCAGGAGGTCCCAAGGTCCTAATATGGATAAGTTCAGCATCCACTCCTTAAAGATCCAATTTCCTCACCCCAAAATCAAGACTGGGTCAGGTGTTCCTCTGGAGGGAGTGGGATCCAAGGTGCCAGTCCAAGGTGTTTCAGATCCCAAGATGTTCGGTGGTTGTGTTTTGCAGCTTGGACATGCTTTGCTTTTTGCTTTTTTGTTTAGAGTCCACTAATGACTGACTACATCCCCAGCTTATGTTTCTGGGTTTGTGATACCTCGCTCATAAGGATATTCTCCAAATCCATCCATTTGCCTGCAAATTTTAGATGGCTGGGCTGGAAAGATGGCTCAGCCATTAAAGGCTAGGCTCACAATCAAAAATATTTTGAATAATTCTAAATCATTTAAGAGTATAAATATCAGAATTGTGGCTTGTGTGTGCCTGCACACAAATGTGTGTGTGTGTCTGTGTGTCTGTGTGTGAGTGTGCATGAGACAGAATTGTGCAGTGTAGTAAAGGGTTTGGCCATGAGAGGTAATAAAAACACAGAGGGCAGCAAGCAGAGCTTATATCTGCATATGGTGAAATTTTTATAAAGAAACTGTTACCTATTAACTAACCTCAGTTTTCTCAACCAATATTGCTCTTTTCATTTCTATTTCCACTGACTTGAAGAGTTTTCTAAGTGTTTTTAATGTAATTCTATCCCCATAAGACATTGTCAAGCTGAATTGCAGTCATTAAATCTGGGAAATGTGTTCTCTCTTTCCTATAAAGATAAACAACAGAATCTGTCTAACCAAACTCCCTAAACTATTTGATCTTAACACTATCCTTCTCCATTTTTGCAAAAAGGAAATCTAATCAAGTTCTAATAGCACAGGTATATTCTGAAAAATGAAAATCTTGAACATTTCCACAGAGAAACAATCTGAATGGTGCAAAGCCAAAACAAATATAGCTGTTCACATGTCAAACAGTACACAATAATTTTTTTGTTTCTTTCCTTTTTTCTTTATTTCTTCCTTTATCCCCCTTTTCCTTCCTTTCTTTTACATTAGAAAAATGGGATGATAAGTAAGGTTGTGGATTTGTTTTGCCCTTTTAAATAAAATACTAGGAAATTCTTTGTGTATGTTGATGAGCTTTACATTGTCTCTTCTATAGAATAGATAAATAATTGTCTGTATGTGTCATGTAGTCCAAGATACTGGCATAATAACCATTTATAGAAAGATTTTTAATTTGAATCAAGTTCAGAAATAATATTGTCACATTCGCCATGCAGAAATATTTGTCTTTCTTTGTGTAGCAGCAGTGAGTCCAGCCATGAGGACTCGGAATTACAACAGGAAAAATGTTGTACAACTGCCTTCCTAATACATTTATCTCTCCATTGAAAACATTGTTTTAGATTTTAAAGAGAAGTAAGTGCTTGAAATAATCCCAGTATATGAGAGGATGTGTAGTAATAGGATTGCAAAATTAAATTAATTGACTTCACAGCAAATTCTTAATCAGCCCAAATTATACAGTGAAATCCTGTATCAAAATACACACACACACTGAATAAACAAACAAACAAACAAACAGATAAATAAGTATTAAAGTTAACATCTTAAATGTGTGTACATATAAGAGACAGAATATGTATGAGGGAAGATAATTATATAGCTCAATAAGTGAAAGCATTTGCTGTACAAGAATGAGTGCTGAGTTCAAATCTCAGCACCAAATAAAAAGATAAACAGGGACATAAATACATGTACATTCGAGGTTGCGAATGTCAAAACAAAAGGAAAAATCACTAGGGTTTGTTGGTCCTCAGCTTTATTCCAGAAATGTCATGTAAGTTAATTAGTCAGAAGAGGATGCTTGGCATGGCACTTTAGTCAGTGTGTGCAATGGCACAAGCACATCTGCATGCAAGGGCATGCACACACACATAAACATATACACTCACATCCAGATGCATCATGTCTTAACATGAGCAGATACTCAGCTGACATCACCTAGTGTCATGTCTCACTTTACTTCTCTTTGTTTGTTTTGTTTTGTTTTTTTAACATAAAAAGATTTGGAACACATTGGAAGCACAAAAATCTCTACAAGACCACATAGATAAAATTAAACATAAAAATCTAAATTTCCAATTTATTGAAAGCAAGTATTTTGTATATACATTTACAAACGATTTTTAAAAATTTCATTTTTGCTTCAATGTGTTTGCAGATGTTTGTAGGTATATGGACCCACATACTAGCAGAAACCACAGCATATTAATTACTTTGAGACAGGATCTCTCACTGATGTGGGAATCTCTTGACCTCTTCCTTCCAGCACTGAGTTTATATTCATACATGGCTACACTGGCTTTTTATGTAGTTTCTTGGGTTTTCACAGTGAATGTTTTTACTTAACTGAACCATCTCCCTAGTCTTTGTATGATTTACTTGATTTTTACAGATGTCCTACTTATTTCAGTATTTTGAAGTATATATATTCATACTTCAAATATTTGTGTTGTCTTTATAATTCACTGAATACTATGTCAATCAGTTGAGATATAGGAATGAAGGATACTTGGCCCATGCTAATAAATTGCTTGTATATAAAATGAAGTGAGGCGACTACATGCGTTACCTGATGGAGGAAGAAACAGTTCTCTCAGTACATAAAGAACAACATTACTCCAGACATGATGGAGGAGATGTAAAAGAAAGCTCATGCTGCTATCAGAGAGAATTCAGTCTATGAGAAGAAGCCAAAGAGAGAAGTGAAGAAGAAGAGGTGGGCCCTTTTGGCTGCAGCAGCCATCTTTCAGTAACTCGACAAAATGAGGAACACCAAGGGAAAGAGGCGTGGCACTCGCTATATGTTCTCCAGGCCTTTTAGGAAACATGGAGTTGTTCCTTTGGGCACTTACATGCGAATCTATAAGAAGGGCGATATTGTAGACATCAAGGGAATGGGCACTGTTCAAAAAGGAATGCCTCATAAGTGCTATCATGGCAAAACTGGAAGAGTCTACAATGTCACCCAGCATACTGTGGGCATCATAGTAAACAAGCAAGTTAAGGTAAAGATTTTTGCCAAGAGAATCAATGTGTGGATTGAGCACATCAAGCACTCTAAGAGCAGGGACAGCTTCCTGAAGCGGGTGAAGGAGAACGACCAGAAGAAAAAGGAAGCCAAGGAGAAGGGCACCTGGGTTCAGCTGAAGCATAAGCCTGCCCCACCCAGAGAAGCTCACTTTGTGAGGACTAACGGGAAGGAGCCTGAGCTGCTGGAGCCCATTCCATACGAATTCATCGCCTAGTGTACAAAAGAAATAAAGACTTGGACTGTAAAAAAAAAAAAAAAAAAAAAAAAAAAAAAAAAAAAAAAAAAAAAAAAAAAAAAAAAAAAAAAAAAAAAAAAAAAAGAAAGAAAGAAATAAAAGTAAAAAAGAAAAAAAAAAAAAAAAAGAAGAGATGGAACCATCCCAAAATGTCTCTTGCCCAGAAGAAAGACCAGGTTGCTCAAAAGAAGGCAAGCTTCCTTAGAGCTCAGGAACAGGCTGCTGAGAGCTAAATCAATTTTTTATGAAGACTTTTTTCATAAAGATAATAAACTTACTGATCAAGATTCCAAAAATAAATAAATAAATTAAAAAATGAAGTGAGGCATTTAATAAGGCATGGGATGGAATGTTAGAAGAGTGATAACGATAACACTACGTATGTTAAAGTAGATAATATCTTGACAGTAATACCATTAATACATTAATACACAAGCATCATAATGCTTGTAAAGATAGTGTATCCATGGAAAAGGAGGGCTGAGTATGCTGATGCTATTGTGAGATATGTCAGGTAACATTTTCGTCTTTCTTCAGGCCTGCTCTAAGGGAAACTTTGAGAAAGTAGAATGTGCCTTGAACTTTCACTCTGTTGATTTATAAAGGTAACTTTATAGAGTTCATTCATTTTGTATATATTAGAGTTTATAGTCCTTGCATGTCTTTTCATACCTGCATTAAATAAGAAAATAAATAACACAAAAGTGTCCACCCTACTAGGAGATATGGTGGGACTCCATGCACCACTAGAATGTATAAATAATAATTTTTATTATTGTAATAGTTTTTAGGTAATGGCATTTTAAAACAGGATCTAATATGTAGTACTGGTTAGTTTGACTTCACTATAACCAAGCTGACTTTTAACTAATAATGATCTTCCTACCCTAGTCTCCTGAGTGCTTAGACTATAGATGTGTCCTACCCCTAGTTTATAGGCTAGAAATTCTGATAAACACTTATGAAAATAAAGTGTGTTGTTTTTGGGGGGATGGAAGAACATATACAGAAGTGGTCCAGCTGAAATAGTTGTATTAGGAGAGAGCACTATATCTTCAGTTATGTTAGAGAGCCAGGCACACTTTCCATTTTATTCATGAGTAAACTGTGCTTATACACAACAGTGAGCTGAAACACTGACTGCAAAAAAAAAAAAAACAACTTTTCTGGAAAGGGTGATAGATCTTTCTTTTTGCTTTGCTGAAAGGTTCATACAAAAAGGCCAAATCATTTTCCATATGTGAATGAAGCTACTTGTTATGAAATTTGTGCACAAACTTAGGAGTAAGCAATCTGTATGTGTGATGCAAGTTTCTGAAAGTTGGATACATTTCTAGATTTTTTTTTCCCTGGGACTCCTCATAAATAAGCCTGTGTGAAACACAATCTGCAAGGCAGTATACTGGCTTTCCTTTTTTCCTCTTGGAGCTTTTCGTTTTAATTTTTCCCTTTCTGTTCATACTGCCTGGTCTCATTGCTCCTCATTAAGTCTAACTATTCTTACATTCCTCTTTGATCTCTCTTGGTAGGGACAGCTGATCTTTTAATTGTTGTAGATCAGCTAGCCAAACTGTGTGAACATTTTCATCAGAAGGGAGATATGGCTCATCTAGTCATCTCTCTGAGAGACCAAACGGAAGCCAAGAAAGGTTAAACAAAATTGACTTCTTCACTCTTCCCTTTGAGTTCAAGCTGCCACTATTTCTTTGCTTGTTCACTATGGCACCCAACTAACTGATACCAATATGTTCTTCCGTCTACATTTATGTTGGCTTGGTTTGTTGGTCCTCATTTGAGAATACACATGACTTTCAATCTCATAAAACAACTCTTTTCCTTCCATTATAAGGCTGTGATTTACCTCGTCACTTCTGATTGTCCAGTCTAAATTCCTTCACCTATCCTTCTGTCTTCTAGCTATATAAAACCCCCTACATTCTTACGTACTTCTGGGGCAATCAAATTCAGTGCCCTTTCCTCTCCCCATTACATATCATCTTCCATTTTAAACTTTTATAAACTACAGTTCAGAACACAGTTGCCATTTTTTTCTTTTTACATAAAGCCCAAGTTAATGGCTCTGTCTTTGCTGTACATTCTTTTTTCATATATATACATACATATGTGTATTTGTGTATATATATACATTAATTGTTTTGATTTTTATCCATTACATTTGGCTTCTGAAGCCAACACTGCTACTCTTCTTCTTATCTTATCAACACTGCTCTTTTTTTTACTCCATTTGTTTCCATCTCTTCTCAACCGTTTATCCTCATGGAGTTTGCATATATTCATATTCTTTACATTATTTTTTTTAGTATACTGTGTTCCAGGTCCTCGGTTAGCTGTCATTCCTTTAAAGTAACAACTACTCTCTGTCTCTGAACTTCTTGATTCATTTATATGCTATTTGTATGTCACCACCTCTAAAACCATGCCAGCTTCTCACATTCATCATCCTTTACTTTGAACTTCTGCTACACTTTAAGTGGAGAGGGCAAACATTTCCAAGATATATTTTGCACATTACTTTTGTTGTATATTTTCATATAGCCATGACTTAATAATTTCAAAATTTATAGATTTTTACTTTTTGCTCATCAGATTTCAATTATTTTTTAAAAAATATGTCTGAAAGAATTAACTTTGAAAGTTTACACATGTTTATATTCATGATTTCAGTGGCTTGAGTCCATGTTCAAGTAACTCTGTTGTGTTGTAGCATGTGGAAGACACTCCAACATAGCAGAGAGCTCACAGCACAGAAAAGCTGCAATACATCATGGTAACTAAGGAGCAATGAGAAGAGACCACAGTACCAAGATCCAGATCAAAGGCATTCTTTAGATTATTTAATTTCTTTCTACTGTAATCTGTTCTCTAAGGCTTCCAGCATATTCAAAAGCTTCATCAACTTTCTGACTGGAGCTTTGATAATACTTTTAAGTCAAAGCAGGCTATGGCATGCGTGTGTGCGTGCGTGTGTGCATGAGTGTGAATTTCACAACAGGGATTCACTGTGTAACAGGTCTAGCTGTTCTGGAACAAATCGTAGAATAAGCTGGCCTCAAACTCACAGAGATATGCCTCCCACTACCTTTCAAATGTTGGGATTAAAGGTATACACCACTACCCTATGACCAAGGCAATTTATATAAGAAGGAGTTTACTGGACATTACAGTTCCATAGGGTGAATCCATAACTGCCATGGTGAGAAATATAGCAGGTACGCAAGCATGTCACCAGAGCAACAAGTCACTCAAGTTCACATCCTGAGAACAGTGATAAAGAGAAGAGCTAACTGGGAATGTCAGATGTATTCAAAGCCTCAAACCCCAACTCTAGTGGGCATCCTCCAACAAGACCAAGTTTCAAAACACTTTCCAAACAATGCGACATACTGGGAACCAAGGATTCAAATATTTGTGCCTATAGGAACTGTCCTCCTGAAACCACAGCAGAAATTTCACTAATCTTTTATGTTTTTCCCTCAACTTTGTGTCTGGTTGTTTTTTAATTGCTTATTTTCTTTTATCTTGTTCATGTTATATACCTTATATGATATTTATAAGTTAACAATTCTTCATGAACATGGCACATATTAAACTGAATTCTATATAATGTGTTTTAATAATTGAAATTAATAGATTTTATCTAAGAGTAACTTAGGCATTTTTGTAGTTTCAGAAATATTAGCCTTATAAATTTTATTATACTTTTATGTTAACCAAAATGATTTATAATCTGAAAGCAAGATTTTAAAGTTTATTTTGTAAGAAAAGTAATTAAAATATTTCAAATACCCATGCATGGGACTGAACTGGGCACTCTAAATGTGCAAGACAGTGTGTGGCTTGGGCAGATTGTGGGACCTTGGGCTGTGGGACTAGGGTTCATATCTATTGAATGAACTGGCTTTTAGCAGCCCATTTCCTATAGAGGGATACCTTGTTCAGGCTTCATATGGTGGATGGATTTAGTTCTGTCTCAACTTGATATGCAGACTATTTTGACTCCTTTTGGGAGTCCTTACTCTCTCTGAGAAGAGGATGAGGGGTAGAGTGGGGAAAAGATGGGAGCTAGTAGGAGGGAAGGAAGGAGAACTGTGGTTGGTATGTAAAATTTAAAAAAAAAACTTTAAAAAAAGTAGTTCAATTTAAAAAATGGCCTAAAGTACTTATCATTATTTATAGTATTACTGTTTTAGTACTTTATATGGATTTTATAGAAGGAAAAAATTAAGCATATGCAATTTCTGTCAATAACATTTTATATTTGCATTCTAAATTTTCTACCAACTAGTTGTATAAATTTGGACAAATTGTTCAATATTAGTTTGGCTTGATAACCTATTCTATATGGCATAAAAAAACATTAAGGTTAAAATATAAAATTAATAAAAAATGTTTGAAATCTCAATATAGCTATTTCCAAATTTATTTTTATAATGGTGATTATTTTTTTACTTTCTTTCTGAGAATATAAAATATTTTTTATTCAGTATAAATATCTTATTTATTATATTATGCTCCTTCAATAGTAATAAAACTTACTTCACATTTTTTAGTATATATTCTTTTCCTTAACAATTAAGTTCACTATTTTTGCAAGTAATACATAAGATTCATTTTGAATTAATTGTCTGAGTTTTTCTATATTACCCTATTTTAAATATTTTGATTGGATTAATGAAAAAGTTAATATAGTCAAGTAGTATAGCATTTGTTGCAAATATTTGCTCTGCTCCATTCTTCCTGTTGACTCCATATTTAGAATTATTATGGCACTTAAAATGCATATTTCACTCTTCCTCTTATTATCATATTATCAGAGCTCATCCTCATTGTGACCCCAAGCAAGCACATACCATCATCATTTTTTTATTTTAAATGTAAGCCAATGAATATGCAAATAGATTTAATGATCCACAGTGGTTCTTTTAGAATCTTATCTCAAGTTTTTGAGCACAGGATCTCTGTTCCTGCTCAGTATGTCACATCATCTCTAAATGAATTGTAATAAATGTGTTGTGTTTTAAAAATATTCTTTGTTTTACTACATTTTCTTTACAAGTCTCAAAAATATTTAGAAAATATAACTTTATTTGGGGTATTAAACTATGTTATTACAACAACTTAAATGGTTTAAAGTTATAATAAATTGCTTTATTTTAAAATAAAGAGAAAAGTTTTATTTTCGTGTATGGACTTGATGATGCATATAATTGATAAGGATTCAGATGTCTGTTGTATTATAGATGTGTATAGACAAATGATGATCTTGCAAAAGATATATCGCATAGACAGGAACAATTTCTTTTACATTCAGTCTGCTCCAACTTTGATATATGAACCTAGTTGCTGACCTGCTGGAGTTGTATTTGACTTTTACTCTTAAAAATGAAATTCAGAAATGTCAACCATGTATTTTTTGAAACGTCATTATTCATAAACATTTGGTACATGATTTCATAAGAATTTTGATTTCCCATGAGTTGCATGGGAAAAATGTTGTGACCTTATGTCAGTACCTTTTATGTAAATATAAAACTACATGATTTATTAGAAAATATGTTGCTGGAACAACTTGTCATTCACAGTGATCAAAGTGATAGATAAAATAAGACTCCAGGTCTGAATTTTTATGAAGAAAATTATAGCTTAACAAATGTAATTATAAAAGACACTATTTATAGCCTACCAATTAAAATAAATTGTTAAAGGGAGTAAAATATATTCTAATTAGTAAAAGTGATGACCTTGGCTTTGAGAGATAGGTCATTGTATTAAATAAAGCAAACAAGATTACAAAGAGTCAAATTATTTTTATTATGTAGGGTGCTATAACAGTCATTATGTTGTTTGTACAGTTGATACACTTTCCCCCAGGAGATGCCAGGAAAGAATCCCATTTTTAATATTTCAATCTATGTATTTTTGATAATTATAGGAGGATAAAGTTTTTAAAATACTGACAATAGTTCTGAAGAGAAATTTATATTCACTTGAATGGAAGTCATATTACATTTATTTAATAAAATACATTGAGATAAATTATATTAAGATAAAATGTATAGAAAATATGCTAAAAATATAGGAACCATATACATAATACTCAAATTTATTAAAGACTGATATCAACCTAAAGAAAGATGTTTTGAGACATGCTCTGAAAATGTAGTTAAGACAAGCTTGTAGCATTTCCATTGACGCTGTGAGGAAATGGTCACTCAACATGTGTGTTCTCTATCAGTGAATGATATGGCATAGATCTTTCCTTTTCTCAGTGAGAGCAATCATGCAGTAAACAATGAGGATGCTTGAAGTCTCTGACATATGTGTTCTTGGTGTTGCCAGTGTTTGTTTAATAAAAAGAAAATTGTAGCAAATATTTTTAAAAAATAAATTATTGTACTAACTTATCAATTAAACAACATAATCATGTTATCAGAAATTAGGGTGCAGATTAGGTTGTCAGGCAAGTGTATTTATAGTAGTGGCATGGCCACGTCATGGATGGGATGAGGTTGATAAGAATTTAGTGGGTAAGTAGAATTTACAATTCATTTAGACTAAAATTAGTGTATACTCAAAATTCTATAGCATAAACCTAATACAATATTTGTTCTCATTTGTCATATACATTTGTACAGCCTGACCTTAGTTATTCAAATTCACCATGCTTCTTCTATTCATTAAACAGCTTTATTATCAGATGTTTATAAGTTCACTTTCAGTTTTCTTGATCCATTCCAATGCTGTATTTTTTAGTGTCTAATTTACAATTATTGATTCTCATTTATATACTATCATTAAACTATGTGTATCATTTTAAAAGTACTCATTGTCATTGCATGTTTGCACACACTTAAAATGCACAATAAACTCATCAATTATCATTTCTAGGAATTAATCAGTTTTTAATATACAAGATACTTCAAAGTTTATCTCAAATATTATCTTATCTTGCAAATAAACAAATTATGGTAAAGGCAACATTTTTCTATTTAGATATTTGGAAATTGAGGCATACTGAGGCAAATATGATTACTTGCTCAGTATTATGTAATTATCAGGAGATCATATGAATAAACTACTAAATCATCTTGAGGATCTAACCAATATATTACTTCTTTTATAAATTGAATTGGATTTTAGATATTTTTTCATATATGTGTATATATGTATATATTAAATGTGTGAATATATTAGTGAACAAATGTTGTTGCTAAAGAGTAGTATTATTCTTTATAATTCATTTTAGTGAATTCTATTATTTAGAATACATTCTCAATATATCTCCAACAGTTGTATTAAAAAACACAAATGAAGTCCTGTCTTCATGGTGGTTTTGGGCTGATTGGGTTTTTCTTTCCTTTTTCTTAGTATATCTTAAGAGTTTATATAAAATATTATACACATGGGTATCTATCTCAAGATAAGAATGAAGTGACTATCACCTACCCACTATCTTTTTCCTCTTTAAGTAGTCTCCTTCAGTGTTGTAGCCCAATGTATCATCTAACCCACTCTAAGTGTATAAATTTCAAGTCCCAGTGTTTTCCATACTCCTTCAACTATGATGCAGATATATGCTTACATGTCTGTGTTCAATACCAAGGCATTTTGATCTTGCAGATAGGAGGAAGGTATTCATAAAGGATATGATTTTGTTGTCTCTTACTCATTCCATATTGTGAGTGCATTCATGCATTTGTGAGCATATGCTCCTGTGGTGTGTGTGTGTGTGTGTGTGTGTGTGTGTGTGTGTGTGTGTGTGACTCTATACAATGATCTGCTGTTAAAGGAAATATAAAGACCTCAACATAAACCCAGCTACAATGAACTTGATAGAAAATTAAGTAGGAAATACCCTCCAACGCATTGGCACTGGTGACCACTTCCTATATATAACACCAGTAGCACAAACACTAAGAACAATAATTAATAAATGGGACCTCCTGAAACTGAGAAGCTTCTGTAAGGTGAAGGACACAGTCAATAAGACAAAATGACAGCCTACAGAATGTGAAAACATTTTTACTAACCCTACAAGTGATCTCTAAAATATGTAGGGAACTCAAAAAACTAGAGCCCCAAATCCTTAAAAACCCAGTTAAAAATTGGGTTAAGAATTAAAAAGGAACTTCTCAACAGAAGAATTAAAAATTGCTGAAAGGCACATGAAAAAGTGATCAATATCTTTAGGCATCAGAGAAATGCAAATCAAAACAACTTTGATATACCACTTTATACCTCTCAAAATGGCCAAGATTAAAAACTCAGATAACACCCTATGCTGGAGAGGATGTATATCAAGGGGAACACTCCTCCATTGCTGGTGGGAGTGTAAACTTGTTCAGCCACTTTGGAATGCAGTATGGCAGTATCTCAGAAAACTGGGAATCAATCTCCCCAGGATCCAGCAATACCAATTTTAGGCATATATGCTAAAAACACACATTTATACCTCGAAAGTTTTAGCTCAACTATGTTCATAGCAGCATTATTCATAATAGCAAGAACCTGGAAACAACCTAGATGCCCCTCAACTGAAATGGATTAACAACCTGTGGTACATCTAAACAATGGAGCACTACTCAGCAGTAAGAAAAAAAAAATGATACTCTAAAATTTGCAGGCAAATGGATGAATATGGAGAATATCCTCCTGAGCTAGGTATCACAATCTCAGAAAGAGAAGCAGGGGATGTACTCATTCACTAGTGGACTTAAAAAATATAAAAAGAGAGAAATGTCATTGTACACAAGAACTCAAGGCTAGAACATATCTAATTGTCACATGCCTCACTTCTCAATTAATGGCTTTTGGCAGAAGGGTAGGTAAGGAAAGACTTGTTTTCTTTAAAGGTCTGGCCACAGGGAGTTTAATTATGTTCCAGTAAGCAAATGAGCAGTATGAATGTGCAGTTTTGGAAATCGGGAGATCATAAGAGTGGGCATGATACTGAGAGGTCTGATATCTGAGTTTGATGGGGTGCCTGATGTAAAATTACCAAATAATAAACATATGTATGAATAAAGCTAAGAAGGAAAAAGAAATACTATGATTAATATCTGGTTTTACTGGCTTTGTAACTTTTAAAGGCTTGATGTATTATTTTAAGTTTTATGGATTATTATGATATGTATTTGTCATAGTTCTTTAAGTTATAGTAGAATTTGGTTCTACTATAGTTCATATTTTCCTGTGTTTGTTTTTGTTATTGCTGTTTTTTATTTTTAGTATGGAGTATTTTATTAATATTACAAGTATTTCATGTTTACAAAGTATGCATTTGTAAACCACTCAGTGAATTCAGGTTTAATTTTGCTAACTAAAAACTCACCAGTTTTTTTTTCAGAATTTTCAAATTATTGAAATTAATTTATAATATATGTCCTTATGATTTTTGGGAATTTCATTCATATCTGTTGGAGTGTTTGTGTTTCAATTTCTAGTTTTATTGAAGTAGGTATTCCCTTTTTTTTGTTTGTTTGGTTAAGAATTTGCCAGGCTTCCGGTTCAGCTCCCGGGACCCAGTGCTGGCTGCAGAGTCCCAGCACTCTCTGGAGCAGGGGCAGGTAAACTCTGCCCCTGACCACATCCACATCTCCTGCTGAGGGAAACCCTGCCACGACCTCGAGCTGAGCGAACCAAAAACTGCAGAGGTCTCTGAAAGACAGAATCAGACCCTGACCAGAAAGGTGACAGGAGGCATACAAACCCGAGTACCACAACTGACCAGGACCCATCTAATCGTGAACCACTGAAGCCATGGGCAAACGTCAGTGCAAAAAATTACATAATACTACAAAGGACAACATGGTAACTCCAGAAGAGAGTGGCGATCCTACAAATACAAGGCCTAAACTGAGGAATGAAAAGGAAACAGAAGGAAGCAACATCAAAAATTCCTTTTTGATATTCATCGAAGCTCTCAAAGAAGATATGAAAAAAAGCCTTAAAGAAATAGAAGAAAATACAAACAAAAAATTGCAAGAGATGAACAAATCTATGAAAGAAACATGACAGGAACTAAAAGCTGAAATAAAAGCTGAAATAGAAGCAATAAAAAAGGTGCAAAATGAGGCAAAAATGGAAATAGAAAACCTGAAGAAGAAAGCTGGAAATATAGATACAAGCATAACAAACAGAGTTCAAGAGATGGAAGATAGAATCTCTGAAGTGGAAGACTCAGTAGCTCAAATAGATGTATCAGTCAAAGAAAATAGTAAAACTAAAAAAGCCATAACTCAAAATGTTCAGGAAATCTGGGACATCATGAAAAGACCTAATTTGAGAATAATAGGAATAGAAGAAGGAGAAGAATAC
>PVIH01008440.1:54814-91046 GCA_004025045.1 Sigmodon hispidus | reverse complement strand
GCACTTTTTCAGGTGCCTTTCAGCCATTCGTAGTTCCTCTGCTGAGAATTCCCTTTTTAGATCTGAACCCCATTTTTTGATAGGGTTATTCAAGGTTTTGGGCTCTAAATTCTTGAGCTCTTTATATACCTTAGAGATCAGTCCTCTATCACTTGTAGGGTTGGTGAAAATCTTTTCCCATTCTGTAGGCTGGCGTTTTTCAATAAGGATATACAGGGATGGAAAAAAAAATTCAGAGGGAAAGCTGAACACAAAGAAAATATATGTGTAGTACTCTTATTTGCATTTCCACCCTTGATAAACCATGCTTATGATTATTATCCTCTGTATAGTTATTGTTAACTCTTCGGCATTTTTAAATTCTTTTTACTGTTTTTTTGATAAAGGAAAAAAAAAAGAAAAAAAAGAAAAAAAAAAACCAAAAAAACTCAAAACAATCAAAAAATGAAGTGTAATATGTTGGAACACAAATTTGTCTATAGAACAAATATTAAATTGCATAAACAGGTATAAGATTTATTAACTAATTAATTTATTTATTTATTGGCCATATTAATGAATTCCCTTGATATTTTAATACATAATTACATGTTTTGTGTTTAGAGAGCTATTTTGTTTGAATGCCACCATGTAATAGACTGTGATATGAATGACAACAAACAGAAATTCTTTTGATGATTAAAAGTTAATTAATTATTTGGAAAAAAATGTTAAAAAAAGAAAGAAAAAAAAAAGGATGGTTTAAAATAGTTCTGACTAGTTTAAAATGATGTGTTTTGTGTGTTATAAAGACTAGGATTTGACGAGGACAGCCTCACTCTACAGTCTTCATCTGTATGTGTTAATGGTTCTGGTCCCATCTCTGTTCTCTGCATGTCTGTCTTCCCCTCCCCTCACCCTCGGCCGATGCTGCAGAAGGTACAGCAAATTCTTCACTACCATTGATACAACCATTTATCAATATATAAATAAATAAAATACAATAAGATTATAGCTCAAAAATGTAGAAATAGGAATATAGAAATCAGGGATAAACTAGGCATGGTGGTACCCACTTTGAATCTCATCACTCAAGAGACTGAGTCAAGGGGACCAAGAGTTTGAGGCCAGCAGGAGCTAAGGCCCTATTCTAAGAGGTAGAGGATGTAAAGAACTAATAAGACATGATTTTCTGTTGATAATTTTTCAGATTGACTTATTTCACTTTCTGATTAAGATTTTAATTAGAATTTACAAAAAGAGGAGGGGAAATGCCCCATCCACTTTCCCAGGAACATTTCCCAATTCTCCAGCTCTTATTTGATGAAGGGTGAGAACAGCAGGAATGATGAACAGCAAACCCTCCTAGAGCCCTTAGCCATTTACTTGTTCAGCTTGCTCTTCAGAACAAGTAGAGATTCATCTGTTCCTATTAGGCTCAGCTTAGCAACTTTTCCTGAAAGTATTGCAATAAAAAAATAATTTAACAACCAAATAAGATAAGAAGCATTATTTTATGTTATCCTCAAGAAAAAAAAAGACATTTAAAAACAAAGGGTTAGGGTTATGGAGATGGCTTAGTTTGTAAGAGACCTTGCTATACAAGCATAGTACTTGAGGTCAGATTGCCTATCACCCACATAAATGCTGAGTGTGGCCATGTGTACCTATAACTAGCCTATCACCAAAGGATCTGAGGTAGGCAAGACCCTTGGGCTTGTTAGCCATTCAGTCTAATGGCAAAACAGCAGATTCTAATATCAGTGAGAGACAGTGCCTCAAAGATATAAAGTGGAGAGTGACAGAGGAAACCACATGCTGTCCTTCTATGGCCTCTGTACCTAGGCACATGGAAAAGTGCACTCAAATACATAGTTGCATATGCAATTTGCAATACATTTGCAATACATAAATGTAAGTTTATAATTTAATATTATTCAATAATCAACAACCCATAAGGTCTCCCACACACAATAATTTC
Source organism: Sigmodon hispidus (assembly GCA_004025045.1). Classification (NCBI taxonomy): domain Eukaryota; kingdom Metazoa; phylum Chordata; class Mammalia; order Rodentia; family Cricetidae; genus Sigmodon; species Sigmodon hispidus. The sequence continues at coordinate 89,086 of PVIH01008440.1, read as the reverse complement.
CAATAAGATCAATACCATATATTCCTGGCATGCATGAATAAATACTTGTTGACAGATAGCCCTGCTATTGTTCTAGGCAAGCACTAAAATTATGCTGGCATAGTGATTACTTATAATTTGCTTCTCTGCAAGAATTTCTTCAATCTGTATTTTGATAACATCCTTCAGTGGGTGTTTAAGATACGATCTTTCATTGGCATGTTTGAGTATGAAAAAGATGCCTTTCATCAGTTGTCTTTAATAAGAATTCCCCACCAATCTCCTGCTTCCTTAGTCTCTGACTTTTATTGCTACTGCCAAGCAGCCTGGCATAGCCTTCTCTCACAGAACTAATTCTAATGCAGTGAAACTCCCTCAGATTGAAATCTTGAGCTTGTCTGACCCACACACTGATTATTTTCTCCAGCAGCCTCTCAGCCTGCAACAGCACAGTCCCATCTAAAAGACTCCTCTGCATTTCCACAAATTCTATTTAACAGAAAGTGGCAGGACAAAGCCCTTAGAAAATGAGGCTCAGGATTGCCATCAGCTTCTGAGACTAAAAGCCACATTTATTAGTCTCTCTGTCTCTAGACTAAAAGGAAGAAATACAATCAAGCCTTAAGACAGAAACAGCCGCCTGAATGAATTGAACGAGGTTAATAGGACAGAAGTCAGGAAGATGAAATATGTAAGGAACACATCATAGTACAGGCAGGAAAGTAAGGAGCACATCATAACACGAGGCAGGGGAGGGCAATAGAATACCAGGAAGGAGAAATGGGAGGGCAACCTTCCCAGCTCTTCAAGCCATGAGGACTCAGTTAACTCCAGAGAAATCAGCTCTAACTAAGGCCTGGGGAATAAGCAGGGAGCAGAGGCCAAGAAAATGAAGGGAATGTGAGAAATATGGCTGAGTCACAGGCACACAAGCAGATGAGTTGTATAAGGTAAGTTTGTCTCACCACTCACAATATAATGTTATTTGTGAGATTATTATGTACATGAATATGAGTGTGCATCATGAGAAAAACAAAAGCAAACCTGTTTCCTGAACTTGAGATACTAAACTGTGAAAAAGATGAAGAAATGACTATACTATGATTTTGTGTGTATGTGTGTATGTGTGTGTTAATGTGGTGTGTGGTGTCTATGTATACATGTATGTGTAAACATGTATGTCAGTATATGTATATTTTCATAGGTGTATGTGCATGTGTGGTGTATGTAGGTAGGTGTGTGCACAGATATGTATATGCATGTGTGGTATATTGTGTGCTCAGGTGTACATTTGTGTGCACATATGTGTGGGTTAACTCCCTGACATGTCTTTCTTTATTGCTCTCTACCCTGTTTTTTAAGATAGGATCTCTCCCTGAACCTGCATCTCATCTTTTCATCTAGACTGTCTAGTCACCAGGCTGCACCTATCTCTGCCTTCCCAGTGCAGTGGTTACAAGTGTGCACCACCTTACCTGGGCTTTACGTGTGATAGGAACCTGAGCCTCAGGTCCTCAGTGAGCCATCTCCCCAGCTATGTTGCAGTTCTGCAACTCCTGGATTGCTGTCTGGACATGTGGACACACTGGCTTCAGATAACAATTAACTTGTTTATATGCCATATTGTTAATTTTTATTGCCAGGACCAAAAAAATCTATGACATAAAGAACTAAAGGGTAAGAAATTCAAGCTTTCAGATGGCTCTGTCCATCCTGATCAGTGTGGGGTTTTAGGCATGATTCTCCTGTCACTGGAGACAGGAATCAAAGAGTAAAACAAGATCTCAGGGCCAGAAATAAACTTTAGACGTCCTTCCTTCCCTACTGACCTATTTCTTCCAGATAGTTGCTAACTCTCACAGTTTCCAAGGCTGGCAAGAGTCTGAGTTTTAAAACACAAGATCCTGTAGGGAGTATTATATTTCAAGCCACAATATACATTCTAGAAATATATGGAACCCTGGCTATAACCCACAACTCAAGAGAAAGTAGGTAACAAGGAGGACATTTATGGATCTTCCGGGAAAGGGAAATAGATAAAATCTCCTGAGTAAATTGAGAGCATGGGGGTGAGGGTATAAGGAGAGGTGGGAAGAGGATATGAGGGAACAGGATGGTAGAGTTGAGGGAGGGATAGAAAGGGAGAACACAGAATAGATATCTTCATAGAAGGGGTCAATCTGGCGTTGAAAAGAAATCTGGTGCTAGGGAAATTCCTAGGAATCCACAAGGATGACTCCAGCTAAAACTTCAAGCAATAGTGGAGAAGTTGCTTGAACTGGCCTTCCCCTGTGATCAAATTGGTAACTATCCAAATTGGCATTATGAACCTTTCATCCAGCAAATGATGGAAGCAGATGCAGAGATCCACTGATATGGTATTGCTAGAAATATTAACGTAATTAATTATATAAGCTTTAATATTTATTAAGGGGTTATATAAACATTCATTGATATAAATGGAATTTTAAGGCAATTTTTGGAGAGCTGAAATGTCTTGTGATGGATGGTTTAATCTTCTCTCAGAGAAAAGCAGGAACAAACAGGAAGGGGAGTCTGGGTTCCTGCATCTCCAACTATTCTGGCCATGCCCTCATTGGGGTCCAGACTCTCTGATGTCACTAGCACTTTGTTAGATAACCTCTGAATCCCAATGTAATCCACTGCTAAGCACTAGGCTGAGCTCCCAATCCAGTCAAAGAGAAAAAGGAGGGATTGTATGAGCGAAGGATTCAAGATCATGATGGTGAAACCCACAAAGACAACTGACCCAAGCTACTGGGTGCTCACTGACTCTGGATTGACAGCTGTGAAACCTACATGGGACTGAACTAGGCCCACTGAAGGAGGATGACAGTGGTGTGGCTTGAGCAGTTGCTGAGGCCTCTGGCCATGGGACCAGTATTTATCCCTAGTGCATGAACTGGCTTTTTGGAACCCATTCCCTAAAGAGGAACACCTTGCTCAACCTTGACACTGGGGGAGGGGAGAGGCTTGGTCCTGCCTCATCTTGATTTGCCAAACACTACTGACTCCCCACTCTTTGAGGAGTGAATGGAGAGATGGAGTGAGGGGAGCTTATGGAGCAAGTTGGAGGAGGGGAAAGGGGGCAACTGTGGTTGCTATGTAAAAAAAAAAAAAAAGAAGAAGAAGAAATATCCAGAACCTGACATACTTGCTACTGTCCACTGTGATCTTTCCCATCAGTCCCAAAAGAATACTGCAATTCCCTAAGATGTATGACCCTTCTGTTACAAATCATGACTTCTGTAGAAAATATTAAGCTCAGTAAAGATAATGGCCAGTGTTTTCACAGACTTGAGATTGATATGTAACACACTCCTCTGGTGATTTCTAGGCAGACATATTTTCTGTTTCCAAAATGTTTGCCATGTTTTTATCTATTGTCTTTCTCACAACTTTCGTCTCTGAGGTAGAAAATTCTTGGGGCAGGGAGACTTGGAAGAAAATCTATCCCTCTATTTTTTTGGGTCCAGAACCAGAGTCTTCTTTACTTTTCAAGAACATTCTTGGCTCACTGAGTCATCCCAGTAAAAAGGCTTTCCTGTGTTATCTGCTTGTGGTGACAGGGAAACACTTTGAGTGCTGCCTTTATAACCTAGTATCATTTGGTATGGGAGACAGATAGACAGACAGAGAGTCAGAGGGAGACACAGAGAAACAGAGAGTCAGAAGGAGACACAGAGAGACAGAGACACAGAGAGATAAAGAGACAGACATTTATGCCCACTTTATTGATAAAATTGCAAGCCAGAGAAATAAATCAACCAAGCTCATGCATGCCGTAAGTCAGTACTCAGGAGGCTGAGTCAGGAAGATCTTGAGTTTCAAGGGATAAGACTAAGTTACATGGTAACACCTAGTCTGTTTTGTTTTATTTTTTTTTCTTTCTTTATAACAAAAAAGAAGTGAGGAATTACATCTACTCATGGAGTGAATAATTAGTAAAAGATAAACTGATATTCTCCATGATGAATATTATACTGAACTGTAGCAAAAATTAGACAGTGATGCTCTGCCCATGTCACGGCCCTTGGTGATGAAGCCTTCATGAGAAAGATATAGTCCAGAAAAAAATAGAGGAATTTGAATATTGCAAGGAATAGAACAGATGATGCAGTCCACTTCTGTACTGTAAGCTAGAGATCAGACTCTACCAGCTGCTTTATAAATGGTTAACTTTGGATTGATGATCTGAGTATCAAAGTATTATGCTAATTGTTGTTGGAGTCATTAAACACAGAGCTGTCCCTTCTTGTCATTGGAGTCAAGAGGGCAGAGATGTACTACTCTGATCCTCCTATGGTGACTTATTTGTAGGGTTATCAGCAGCAGTGACAAGAGAAACAATGATGGAGAACAAATTAAGGATTAAGCTAAGAACTTATACTTTCTCAAAAGCATTCTTGGAACATGCCCTCAAGAATCACAAAAACCATTATAAATATCTATTTCACAAAGTCCTGAACCTTTCCAACTGGTGCTAGGAGTAAATATCAATAAATAAATGGTATTACTAATAATTTGATCCCAACTAAACTCCTATGACTATACAGCCTTAAATTATAAAAATGCTCCAAGAATTGTGAAAATACATATTCAGAAAATACAAACATCTTATCATTATTGTCACCTTCAGCAGCAGCAGTAGCTGCTACACCCACCATCATCATTATCAACAATCATTATAATCATCATCCTTATAAAATCCACAATCATCTTGTCATTATCACCATAACTATCAACATCAAAATTATCAGTCACCCTCATCATCACCATCACTATTAATCCCTACCACGACCATCATCATTGCCATCACCATTACCACCATCATCCCAAGAATTGTACTAGGTAAGGAACACATTTCAAGTAAGAACATGATAAATATTATTGTAACAAAACACTGGTTTATAAATGTAAGAATAAAAATGAAGAATGCATTTAGAATGGTTAAATCAATATTGTCTTTGATTCTCCTTTTCTTTGTGCCTACTCATCACCACCTAGAGCACCTTACTTTAGCTGACTGCCCCAGACAGAAAAGGGCATGTATGCTTGCAGAATGTGATTCTTTGTAGTTTTGCTCTGGATATGACCTCCACAAATTGATAAACTCTGAGTGCAGTCCAGAAGAATGAGCTCGATGTTGTTGCCAAGTATGCGACTTTCCCTTGAACGGACTTCAAAGAGAAGCTGAGTACACCTGCAGCATACTAAATGACACTGCTTGGTGTGGGTTGGTCCCCTCAATTTCCAAACAATGTCTGGCTTTTAGCAATTCAGTCAGAAATGAGAGAATCAAAAGTACTCTCCTCAAAGTGTGAGTTTTCCAGACCACAGCCTAATGATCATAGTGGAGGTAGAAATGCTTACCTGTATAAACCACCAGAAATAAACTCTCCTCATACAATTGAACAGAAAGATTCTGCAGTAAAAGGACTGGGCTGCTTTCATCTGAGTAACCACTGCTTATTAGAAGAGTCCTCTGCTCTGAAATCTTCTCTCACTGTTACTAGAGACTAAGATGTAATATCTCTGTATTTGATTTTAGTAAACTCATGACATTAGCAATACAGTTTTATTAATTATAACAATGTTATGCATCTAAATATCACCAGTAACATTTTAGCTTGTATAGTCATGTCTCTAGAATAAGAACTTGCATTATACTGTTAATTGAGTAAATCTATCAGGAGTAGGAGTATTTGAATTTTAAGAGCATATTAAACCATTCATGAAGTGATAAATAATTACTATGGAAAGCCTAAAAACATATGAAAGATAATGAAGTTGAAAGTCACTCAGCACGCCATCCAGAAAAGTTAAAATTATGATTTTTCTCTTTTGCCGAATTTATCATTTTTCACATAGAAAATTATTAGGTCCTACCAGCAGAGGCTAGAGTAAGTGATACAGGAAAAAGAGGATTCAGAACTGAGAACTACAGAAATAAGGGCAGCATTGTACAAATATTTTAATCAATCAGAAACACTTTAAAATGAATAGAAAATTCCAAATAGCATTACCTAATTATCTTAATAAATATTTATTAAATTCTACTATACCAGTAGGCAGAATACTGAGTTCATTTATAATCTAATTGAATGTTCTGTGACCCCCTAATGGATTGTGCTCATTATTCTTGGCATTAGGATCAATATCTGAAGCTGTGTGAGGAGGTCAAATTTCAGTGTCTAATAATGTAGGTATTGATTGTACTAGCCTTCTAGTTTTGGAAGAGTTAAGAATGTAGCACTTGGGATAGTAATGCTTATGCAATTTTCTCCTGAGTCATGGAATGTCGAAGACCCATAGAAATTTATCTTTTTCTTTTTTCCTTTAACCCAGTGAAGGAAATATATCAGAACATTAAGGCTTTAGATAAAACCATTTTAAGTTCTATAATTGCAAACACTTCTAGTGTCTTAGTTAGATTTTCTGTTGTTGTGATAAAATACCAAAAGCAACTTGAGGAATAAGTGTTTATTAGTTTACAAATCTCAGGTCACACTATCCTGATGGAAGTCAAGAAAGAAATTCAGGGCAGGGACCTAGGGGCAGTAACTGAAACAGAAGCCATGAAGGAACTCAGCATAGGTAAAGGGAAGCTGGAGTTGCTGATTCGCTTACTCAATGCAGAAATCAAAACTGAAAGGCAAATAGGGAGCCATGAACCAGAAAAAGAGCTGAACCTGAGACATAAGAGACAGATAAAGGAATAAGAGCAACCAGACAGGAAGCATCAAGGAGCTTGGTAAGGAAAGCAGTGATGGTGATAAGCTACAGGTCCAGAAGGATTCTTAAACCTTGTGGCTGAAAGGTTTCTCTGCCAGATGAGAGAAAAGGGTTCATACTGACTGGTATAAAGTCTTGAGGTAAGGATAGTCTGCGCAGGAATTAAAACAATGTGGCACTAGAATAAAAAATGCATAAATGCACACTTGGCAATGCCCTATGTGGTATAGAAACATGGAGAAGAAGCTAGAAAAAGAAATGGGAGCCGTAACTCAGTGCCACAGTTGTGAGCATATGTAGACTGCTGTAGGGCAATGTCAACTTTCATTCTCCTTGGTTAATCTCCATCCTACCTTCAACATCTAATTTGTGGGACATAGGAAAATAAAATAAGACTCAGAAGCTAGGATTACCTTTGTAACATGAGATTTGAAGTTTCTTTAGTATCTAGTAGCGTGCTTCTACCTCTCCCAATTCTATCATAAATCTAGTAAAAGATAATATTACATACTCATCACTTCTCCATTACCTAGAGTATAGATAAGTGCAAGAAATTATAGGAAACAGAGACATGGGACCTAAGTAGTTTTTTTGAGAGGTCAGTCTGGTATAACAAAATTCAAGAATACCTAGATTGTGGTCTGCTTGATAGTGACTCCCTGGAAACTGTGTCAACAAGATTTGGTAAATGATAGGAGTCCTTGCTGGAAAAGATTGTTGCTGTCCATGGTCCTGCCTGAAGAGCGGTAGAGAGATCCAAACAGGAGGATTAATCACAAGTTGCCAACCTTGTCTTGACACTTGAGGAAACAGGAGTAACTTTGAGATTTACTCAGCCCATTTCTCTCTGCTGAGGAACATCCTCATTTTCCTCTAATTAGATTACTGTTCTTCAGTACTGACCAAGATTAGTCTTAAATAGTCCTAGCAAACCAGAGTGTTGGTAGATGATGGTATAAAAACATGTAATGACAGCTAAAAAAAAGTGGATATACAATTAAGAGCACTTTTCAGATGAGCTAAATTCAGTTTACAGCACCCATGTCAGGTAGCTCACAACTACTGGTAACACTAACTCTAGGTAATACAATGTCCCCCTCTGGCCTCCCTGGGTACATCACTTACATGTATCTGTTCCCACAGAGACATACACAAACATAAAATTAGAAATAAGAACAAATATTCAAAATAAGGTAATAAGGCAACATGCAGAAGCCATATACAACACATTAGACCTCATGTTCTAGACACATGTAAAGTAACATTTCAATGTCACCACCTACAAGTCATAACTAACACTAGCACACATTTTCAGATACTGAATTCTTTTCCTACACTGCATCACAGCTGTGAGTTACAAAAGAAAACATTAAGTATCTCCCTGACTCTATTATCTTTTTCTCCAATTTGTCAAATTTGATGAGCTTAATTGGTACACTTTCAATTCTGCACATAAGCATCTGTCATCCTTTACCAAATTGCCCTGATTGTTAAAAAATTATGTAAGTATTAATTAAATAATAAGTTAATGTTGGTGAAGTGCTTATGTTAACTAATGCTATGATAATAATTAGGTTTCAAGTAAAACACCAAGCAACAAACACACCACACACTATTGTAGAATACACACAGTAGCTAGAGTTCACCTCGGAGAAAGATTATATGGATGTACCTCTTTCTAAAATCATGTCAATGTATAATCTTACAGGTTTAGTAAGGATTCTTCCTAGCATATTATAAGCTTAGATTATTTGCATGTGACCTGGATCCTTTTCCTTCTTCTTATAAAATGCTTGGCTAGTGCAATTTAGGGGAAGAAAGATGCATGTAGGCCCAGAGTTTCAGGGATACAGTCTTTTATGGTAGAGAAGGCATGCTGGCTGATGTGGCTTGTGACTCTGGGGTTGGGAACCTGTTCATATCTGGCTGGATCAGGAAGTAGAGGAAATGATGGGAGTAGGTGGTATAAATCTCAACCCCTCCACTATTAGTGAATCACTTTCTCCAGTCCCTACAAACCTCCCACATTAGCAGTACCAGTTGGGGATTAAATGTTGAAAGGTAAGACTGAGGAATACATTTCACAACCAAAGCACAAGATTATATTATTTTAATATGTAATTATTTTTCAAAATAAGACATGACATTGATAGTTCAGGAACTTTGAACCAAAATTAACAAACAGGCCTAAACATAGTTAGATATGAATTTACGTCTAAATTGGTATCTAATACAATGATGATTTTCATTTTAAAACAATATATACTCTCTTTCTGACTCTCTGCCTCTCTCTCTCTCTCTCTCTCTCTCTCTCTCTCTCTTTCTCTGTGTGTGTGTGAGTATGTGTGTTGTATACATGTTCTGTGTACAGATGTATGGGTGTATGTATAAAGAAATCAGAAATCATCATCAAGTTACTTCCTCTATCTCAGCTTTTGAGAAAGGATCAGTCATGGAACCTGGCTAGGCTGACTGGCTAGGAACCCCCAGAAAACCTTATTTCTCTAACTCTTCAGGGTTTTACAGACATCCACCTCCTTGTCCAGTTTTTTTTTTTTTTTAACATGGGTGCTGGGGATACAGATTTGGGTCCTCTTGCTTGTGAAGCAAGTTCTTTACCCACTGTACTATGTCCCCATTCCCATACTTAGCTCTCTGCCCAGGTTTGGGTTGGCTTTCCCTCAGTAGAATTATATTCTTTAATCTTCAATCAAGACAATTTTCCTGCCACAACTATTGCTCAATATGCCAACAAATCTCTATCACTTTCAATTACTGAGAGCCCAGAAACTAAAGTCCCTTAATCAAGGTCATTTCTCTGAGATTTGGTGTCTCCACAAAGGCTGATTTTTACCTCAGTGTGTCACATTTCTTATTATGAAAGTCTTAATTAGAAACACATTGTGCTTACATTTCAGAGAACAACCCAAATGTTGCTAAAAGAACCCCTTACTCCAGTTTTGAATGCCAGTCAGGGAACAGGTTTTGCTTCCAATTTTTCTCAATTCATAACCTCAGAAGGGAGACATATTCTGAAATGTCACGAGGACATAATGAAAACACTTTAATAGTAGCAGTTCTGCTTGACCACTTGAGTTGATCTTCTAGTGTTCATTTCTAATGTCACATTTTCATACCATGTGACCCATTGGAAAAACTTTTTGAAGAAAGTCTAAAAATGCTGGTTCCATTCCCCGAATAGTGTTCTGTGTGGAGCATCAAGGTGAAGTCAAACAGAATGGCACAAGTCTTTGATAAACTCACTATCTAGAATGCATGAAACTCACATTGAGATGAGGTTGCAGGGAGCTAAGGAAACAGCTCCAAGGATAAAGTCCTTACTGGGAAAGCATGAGGACCAGAGTCTGGATGCCAGCACTTGTGTGAAAAGCTACACTGGTGTGATGACTACCTACAACCTTGGCACCCAGGAGGCAGTACAGAGAAACCCTGGAGCCAGCTGCCTAAAATATGAGACCAGACTGGCGAGCTCCAGATTTAGTGAGAGACCCTGTCTGCATAAACAAAGTGAAGACCCAATGTCACTTTCAGGCATCCACATGAATGTACCACATATGTATGTACATATACATGAAAACATGCAAATACATGCACATATCACATACATATATGTGAAATATTGTGGGAGATTTTTTTCACGTGGTATTCTGTTGGTCTTTATGAAAAGCACAGTGACTTCCAAAGAGGGCAGTAGATGAGCTGATTCTGATAGAAGGGAGGGAAAAGGTTTCCCTGAACAAATGAAAACCAGCTGGGCTTCCAAGCAGCCAAGGAAGTGTAGTGGAAACAAAAAGGCACATCTCTTAATCTTAGAGAAAGCACAGACTTCTGCCAACAGAGCGTCTATAAGGCAGGAAACAAAGGAAAAGGCCCAAGGATGCTGTGAGTGGCCTGTTCAGGTCTGTTAATTAATCCTGGAGTCATCTCAGGTGGGTCCTGAAATGGTCAAAAGCAAAGAAACTTCTAGTATATTTGGTGTGTCAGTGTGATTTCAAGATGAGAGACCTAAAGGACAGTGGCCAGATTATATTAAAGAGTACCTGGATCTGGACCCTGCAGAAGGGAGCCCAGTTGGCCCATCTTTCCATATGAGCCCACGATCAATTACACAGTAGGCCATCAGACTGCTCTCACTGGCATTAATCTATGGCATCGAAAATTTGCTTCTGGTAAAATAGTCTCGGAATGGACAAGGCTTGATTAATAACTGACAGCATTTCTCTTTGGAATATGCATTTTCTCCGCAGCACCAACCATAGAAAGTTACATCTACAGCTATACGCAATTACACAGGAGAGTCAGCCTGTTTGGATACAGCTGGTTCATGCCTACAGCCTCCAGTTGGGGCACATCTGGGCCTTTTTGCCATGTTTCCCCTCTAGTCTCACTTCCTGGGGTCTCTGCCAGTCAAGTGATGATCTCTGAACTTCCTACTGTAACAAGTGCTATTTAAATGTCCTCTGCTTTTCTCACTTGCTGTGTCATCTTTGTTTATTTTCACAAAGGTCAGGCATGGAGTATGAGTGATGAGTGCACCCTGATCTGGAACACACATAGGTCAGATAGGAGATGACTGAAATTAAACTAAAATTTAAAAAGTAACTTGAATTCACCACCTACTGTGGATATATAGCCCATGACTCACCTCTCAGCTACTGGTTTGTTTGTTTTTTGTAATTGCTGCTGCTTAATATCTGATGTAGTTAGGTACATTACCTTCATTTAAAAAGAAACTCATTCATTATTCTGTTTTTGAACATTTGGTTTAGGGCATTGATTTTTGCTTTTCAATATTTTTATTTATTCTTTAAAATTTTTGTGCATTTGTACAATGTATCTTCTTCGTATTCACCCCTCATGCCTCTGCTTCAATTCCCCCTAGTTTTCCCCAACACATATGCCTAATTTGTGTCTTATTCATGACTACCCCACTGAGTCAACCAGTGCTTTTATGAGTATACAGACATCCTACCTATAACCTGATTACCAAGAGAAAGTCATTTTTCCTCCCTCAGCAGCCATCAACTCCAAATAATTTCTCAGCAAGACAAGTTGGGTCTTGGGATCCTCTTCAACCATGCTGAAACCTTAACTGACTTTATCTCACACAGATCTTAAAGCAATATGTTATACACATTTTAAAATAGATTCAATTGAGAGTAATGATGATAAGAACTAATTCATATCATAAATTTTATATAACATCAATAACTTTCAGGATCCTACTTATATGTGTGTACTGGAAGAAAATGAAACTAATACATCAAAGAGATTGCTGCCTTCCTACCTTCGGGGACTTACTTGTTAGTTACAATAGGCAAGATGTGGAACCAATGCCAGGGTGAAGCAATGGGTGATTAGATACAGAAAGAATGTAATATGTACATACTGTAGTATTTGCAATATTAAAAAATTCTTGTCACTATCAACAGTAAGCATAAACCTAGAAGGCATTTGTGATGGTTAATATCAATTGTCAATTAGATGCCTAGGATACAAGCTTCTGGGAACATCATGAAAAAATCATTTAATTCAAGTTAGCCTCAGAAAATATCTGTGAGAGATTGTTATGATCGTGTCAATTGGTATGGGAAAACCTAGTTTAGTTGTGGGAAGAATCCTGGGCTGTATAAATGGATAATGTATAATTGTATAATGCAAGCTGGGGAGGTGCATACATTAATTCTTGCTCTGTTCTTGACTGTTTGCAGGGTGACCCATTTTCTGTTTGCTGCTGCTATGACTTCCCTGCTGTGATGGACTGTCACCTAGAATTCTTATTTCCCTGATGTTGCCTTTGTCAGGGTGGTTTGTCACAGCAAGAGTAAAAGAAACTAAGATATTATGTAAAAAATGTATTTATTTAGTTCCAACAACCCAAGAGCTATGTAATAGCACTACCCCATTATTGAGTTGAGGAAACATAATTAGCAGAGTTGCTTCACATATTAACGTTCAATTAAATTAAAATTAGTTAACAAAACAATCAGGTATTGGGATGACTTCCCTGTACCAGTAGTTCTTTTTAAGCGAATGAAAACTTTTAAAATTGAGTGAAGGACTGTATGGTTAACTCTGAATATTTATTGTAAGTCATTGAACTCTGGATTTTGAATAGGTAAAATGAATTAGAGTTTTCTCAGCAAACAATCTAGTTTGGAAAATAAGTCAGCCCTGGCTAATATAACTAGTTATCATTTGGAAAGTGCTTTGAAGAGTGTCTATACAATGTAAATCCTGACATATACTAAAATGCTAAAATCACCAGAAGAAATATATGTACTCAGTATACACAATCATACATAGTATATACACAGATACATGTAATATGCACATATAATGAACACATGCACATATAAACATATATATGCAAAGAACATACAGGAATGCTCACAACACATACAACATAAACACATGCACCTGACACTTATAACATACACATTGATATATGAGTTCAATCTACATGCACACACACACACACACAAAACATATACAAATACAATACAAATACATAGCACACATGTATTCTTATATACTCAACACACATATAAGCACACAAATACACACATGTATAAACCACAAACACCCACAAACTGCTGAGGACTGTAGCATTGAGACTATTAGATGTCACAGATATATAACTTAACCTTTTCATGTGGAAATCCCAGAATATTGAGGTTCCAGGACACCAAAAATGTTCTCCTAGATCCCTGGTTTCCAGCTTCCTGATGCAGGGCTCTTGGCTCTGTGCTATACATGACAGTTCTTTGTGCACTTTGCTTTCTGTCTTCAGGTCTCAGTGCCAATAACAAGCTTTAAGAAGTAAACAAGTAAAGAAATGTTCTTTTTGGCTTCACTTACTACATGTGTTTGTACATGGATTGGTACACTCTAACAGCCATTTAAGCTGTAAGAAAATAGGAAGTAGCAATAGTTGTTGACTTGATTGCTTACTCAATTGGTTTTAAGTAGGCAATGAACTCTGATGGATCCTATTGAGGTGACATTGTTTAACTCTAATTTTATGGATTTAAATTGCTTCATTCCAGTGTGTGGGTGAAGAGCAATTTAAATATGAATTTCAAGTAACTTCCCACCACACAACAGTTCAGACTGAGCTTTCAGATTGTAGCCTCTGTCAAAATAATGCTCCAGCCATTTTGCTCTTCCGGCAACAATCCTGTGAATTCTGGAGATTGAAGTCATAATGCATAATGATGAAGACCCACAGAGATAGAGAAAATCAATATGAAACCTCATGTTTTTTAATGTAGTCTTTATCACACAAAGAAGCTGTTTTGATGAAAGGGATTGAAATTTGCTTCAGCCTTGAATTGTCAAACTGAGGGTGATTTCATTTTCTGTCTCTCTGTGCATTTTTAAAATTAGGAGTTTATATTAATTACTTATAGATTGCCTTAATTAGATCTCAGTTGTGATATTCTGATGTGTTTTTACAAATACTGCTGTGAGAAGTCTTTATGATTTCTACTCAATCTTACAAATTACTGGAAACTGTAATGTCATAATAAAAACTTCTCAGTTGTTGTGCCTTGAAATCTAGCCAAAAGAATAACTAGAAATAATATAATTAAATTTTAAGATTGATTCATAAATATCAAAGGCTCATACTCTATTTACTTTCTGTTGCATGGAAGTGCTAATATTCTCACAGGTGGGGCTGATGGCTGAAGAAGTTACCTTCTGATTCTGGGCACAGGGAACAACTCAACAGAGTCATGCTGCAAAACAAACACCAAGTCCCTCTTCCAAACTTAAGGAAGTTGTATCTTGTGATGGTTATTCTTGGCTGTCAACTTGACTACACCTGGAATTAACTAACACCCAAGCAGCTGAGTGTACCTGTGAGGGATTTTTTTTATTAAGTCGTTTTTGAATGGTAGGCAGATTCATCTTTAATATAGATCTTTTTAGGTGGGAAAAGCCACCTTTAATTTGGGCCACACCAGAGTGCTCTTTGCTTGATTGTTCTCAATCTCACTGGCAAGTCCACTCCTTCACTTGCATTATAGCCTATTACTTCCAGTCTCTGGAATATGCTGAATATTACTGAGACATCCAGCTTCATATGATGAATGACTACTGGATTCTTGGACTTGGTAGATGAGAGCCATTGATGTAGTAGCTGGACCACAACCTGTAAAGCTGTTTTCTCTCTCTCTCTCTCTCTCTCTCTCTCTCTCTCTCTCTCTCTCTCTCTCCACACACACACACACACACACACACACACACACACACACACACACACATACACACACAGATTCATTAAATACCTCTCCACATGACAGTCACTTCTCCATTTCTTCATCTTCATCTGTCAGAGAAATTTCTGTATTGTATCTTCAATATTTTGTAGGGTCTTGCCTGTTTGGCTTCTGTTGCAGTGATAAAATACCATGACCTAGAGCAATTTGGAAAGGAAAGAGTTTTTTATTGTTGTTGTTTTTTGGGGATGAGGTTGTTTGTTTTTGTCTTATTTACATGTCCCAGTCACAGTCTATCAGGAAGCAGAGCCAGGGCATGAACTCAAGGCAGGTACCTACTGGTAGGAATTAAAGTAGAAGCCATGGAGCAATGCTGTTTACTGGTTTACTCAACATGGCTGTTCAGTCTGCTTTTTTTTTATACAACACAGGACCTTCATCCTAGGGATCACCACCCATATTGATCCATGTCCTCCCACATCAGTCATTAATCAAGAAAATATACTGCAGAATTGACTACAGGTCAATCTTATGAAGGTATTTTTTTTTCAACTGAGATTCCTTCTTCCCAGATGAAACAAGCTTTTGTCAGGCTGATGAAAACTTACCAGCACAGCTCCTATCATCATTTATTTTTATGTTACTCAAAGGGAGAGAAAGGAAGGAGAAAGGGGCTTAAACAAAAGGAGACTGGCAGGGCAGCTAGACACTGCTATGTGTGAAGAACATAAATAAGAGCCAAAAGGAGGAATATTGAACCCTGAGCCCCTAGGTAACTTAAATTTAAATCTAGGGAATAGAGAGATGGCTTTGTAGTGGGATTATGTTCTGGTGCATTGTCCCTCCTACTGACTAAATAAAAAGCTGATTGGCCAGAAAGCATACAGGAAGTGTGAGTGGGACTACCAGACTAAGAAAATTCTGGGAACAGGAAGAATGGAGAAGAGACACCTGAGAGATGCCAGAAGACTCAGAGGAAAGAAGACAACCATGCTGCTCTGAGAAAAGGTTCCAAGCCTCATGGCTAAGCAGATTAAGAGAATTAAATTGAGATAAGATGAAAGAGCTAGCTAGCAATATGTCTGAGCCATAGGTCAATCAGCATAAAATTAATATAAGCTTCTGTGTGTTTCTTTGGGGCTTTGGAACTAATGGTCCAGATCTTGGGGCTAGCTCAGGACAGAAACTTCTTACTACATGGCTTAGCCATTAAGATTGCATACTGCTTTTGCAGAGGACCCAAATTCAGTTTCCAGCACTAACACTGGGCAGCTCATAACAGTCTACATCTCCACACAGGGTATCCTATGTGCTCAAATTCTTGCTTGGGTCCCTACCTGTCTTGACTTCCCTAATATGGACTGTGACCATAAAGTATAAATAAACCAGATACATCTTTTCTTCCCCTAAATTGCTTTTGGCCACATTGTCATAGCAACAGAAGTTTTGTTGAACACCTTGGTGTCTCATCAACTGATCCCAGCTGTCTTAGCTTGGCAGGCTATGGCCACTACAGCAGAAATAAAGAATTTCAATCATTTGAAAAAATTAATTTTTTTGTTAGTGAAAGTATTCAAAAAACTCACTCTATGTAAAATACACAAAGTCATGACAGCAGAGACACGATTGCTAGGCATAATAATCTCCTCTTGTTTAAGGAGGCTAGCCTGTGTTCATCAGCTTTAGCAGTAATCTCTGAGCCTAAGGGATGCACAGCTGGACCACTTAAAAGAAAAATTCATAGACCACAGGAGAAAGTTGATTTTTAATGTAAAATATTAAGGATCATGGTGTAGCTCTGTTATAAACAGCATGGACAAACATGTTTAAGGTTGGGGTACCATCTTCAGTACCTAAAGCAAACAAAATAAAATATCTCATAGAACACCAGTTCACTGACATTCAGCACACAACTTAGGGGTGAACTGAAATAAACTGCAGATTAAATATGTGTCATTTTCATAGGTGAACACTCTCATAAACCAGATCAAACTCATGCAAATGTCTGTGCCCCCAACTATGCTTTAAATTTGTGGGGGAAAAATTAAGTGGCAATATAGTACACTTGGAAAAAAATTAACTAAGGCATTTGGCATTTTGCCCCCAAACACTTGAATCATAGATTGATTGCTACATATGCATACAGCTTAGCAAAATGATGCCCTTTAGAAGGCAGGCTTCCCTTTCCTGGGGTACATCTGAAGCCTCTGCCCTGCTGAGTATTTGTTATGTAGTAGATTCTGCTGGGAAGCTATAGCTCACACATATCAATGTACCCCGTAAAAGGAGCCCACAACAGACCAAAATAACAACTGCATCCATGTCCAATTTGGTGAACTAATGAATATTAGTTCTTTGGATTTATTAATAGCAGTGTGGGGGTGGAGCTACTTACAAAGAGCAGAGCTAACTCAAAATTATCTGTATTATCAGAAATTCTACCTACCAAGAGAGATGATGACTTCAAAAACTGCAACCATGAGATCTCTATGCAACCTGCAGGCAGTTTAACAGTCCACAAACCTCTTTTCAAAAGCAAAAATTGCTAATTTTTATTATAATTTTAATTTCTGAGTCTAATATAATTGCATAATTTTTCCATTCCCTTCTCTTCCTCCAACTTCTCTCATGTATCACCCTTATTCTATTTCAAATTCATTGCCTCTTCTTCTAAATATATAAATACACACTGCTCAGCCTGTACTATGTTACATCTATATATATGTTTTTAGGGCAGACCATTTGGTTTTGAATAACTGATGGGGGTGGCTTTTCCTGAGAGAAGACTATTTCTCTTGCTATGGGTATTACTTAGTTACTTACAGTTCTTTGTCTAAGGTTCAGGTATAGTGAGCATTTCCTCTTCTAAGCCAGCAATCTTTCTTTCTAATGTTTGGCTGGTCAGGTCCATCACCCACATAAATTGTTTGCTCCTTTTTCACTGCTGGGGATAAGTGCCTCAATAATCTCTCAAGATGCTGTTTTTGGTAGTAGGTGACCTTCTGTTTTCTTTCTGAGGCTCAAAACTCCACTTAGGGGGCTAATGCGATGGGTCAGTAATTAAGAACACTAGCTGCTCTTCCAGAGGATCCAGGTTTGTTTCATGGCACCTATATATCCTCTCACAACTACCTGTAACTCCAGTTCTGGAAAATACAGTGCCCTCTGCAGGCCTCCACTGGAACTTCATACACATGATTCACATAAAAACAAGGCAAACACTCATACACAAAACAAAACTTAAATCTTTATCAATACCTCCACTTAATATTGTGATTACTATTGTTCTTAAATATTTTAGTTTGGAAAATGCAGACTAACTGGGCCTACTGTTGCATACCTTTAATCCCAGCCCTTGGGAGGCAAAAACAGGCAGGTCTCTGTGAGTTTGAGGCTAGCCTGATCTGCAGAGTAAGTTCCAGGACAGTCAGTGCTACAGTGAGACCAAAATTGAAAAATTACGCAGTCAACAAAAACATAGTAAAATACAGTATTTGTGTTATGTTCCTAGGGTTTGTCTCACAATTTTCCCCCAAATTATGGTGAATAGTGCAGCATTTATTTGAAATGGCTCTTCAAACGTTCACGTTTAAACACTTGGTCCTCAAATAATGGGACTCTTAGAGGATATTGTGGCTCCTCTTGGGTATGGGGCCAAGCAGCTGAAGTGGGTCTCTGGAGGAAAGCCTTGGAGGTTATAGCCATGCCCTATTTCTACTCTGCCTTCTTGATTCACTAAGAAGTGAAAAAGTCAAGGGAGGAAGCCATGAATTCAATTACCACTGCCAGGCCCCTTCTCTACAGCTCCCACAAAGCTGGTCCTACCTGCCATGCCTTCCCACTGCCTTAGTTTTATTTCCTGTTGCTGTGATTAAAAAATAATATATTTATAATAAAAGCAACTTAGGGGAGTACAGAATTATTTTAGTTCACAATTCTAGCTTACAGTTCATTGCAGCAGAGACATCAGAATAATAAGTACTTGTGAGAACCAGTCACATTACACCTACATCAATGGAAAAGCATCAAAAAAAATGCTCAGCTCACCTTCTCCATTCCTTAGCAGTTCATAACCTTTGCCTAGGGAATGTTCCCACTCACAGTGGGCTGATCTTCCTACCCTACTCAAGGCAATAAAGATAACATTTCCCTATAATCAAATTGATGACCACCTCATTTGTTTATATCCAGCACTTGATGGATGCAGATGCAAAGATCTACAGCTAAGCACTGGTTTGAGATCCTCGTCCAGTCAAAGAGTAGGAGGAGACATTATATGAACAAAGGGGTCAATATCATGATGAGGAAATCTATAGAGACAGCTGACCTGAGCTATTGGGTGCTCACTGACTCTGATCTGACAGCTGGAGAACTGTATCGGACTGAGTTAGGTCTTCTTAGTGTGAATGACAATCTAATGGCATGGGAAGTTTGTGGGACCTCTGGCAGTGGGACCAGAAATTATTCCTAGTGCATGAACTGGCTTCTTGGAGCCCATCCCTACTCAGCCTTGATACTTGGGACAGGGGCCTGGTCCTAACCCAACTGGATATGCCAGACTGCATTGACTCACCCTGGGAGTCTTTACCCTTTCTGAGAATAATGAGAGGATGGGGTGAGGAAAAGCTGGTGGATGATTGGGAAGAGTGGAGGGTGGGGAAACAGTGATGGGTATGTTAAAAAACATTTAAATAAAACAAAAAAAGATAACTTTCCATAAGCATGTCCATAAGCCAACCTGATCTAGACAACTCCTCATTGAGACTCCCTTGCTAGATGATTCTTGATTGTGCCAAGATAATAATTTAAACTAATCACAACAATGACTATGATGGACTACATTGCCGTATACAGTGAGCCAACATCACCCTTTCTTCTCTTACATTGCTTTTGTTGGGTATTTTATGACACACAATAAAAATAACTCACGAAACATCACTCTAATCTCTACTCTCATGTGCTATCACCTCATTCATTTCTTGCTAGTTCTCTTTGGTTCTGATGACAATTTTAACTCATTCTCATAAACCAGGAATATAAGCACATTAAAAAGATAGTTATCTCCTAATATAGACATACTTGGTTTTAGAGGCTGATGTTTAAGGTAGCCACTAGTCAACCTGCTGTAGCTTTTTAAACATTTTGGTATTTTGGGATAAAATGAAATAACCTATTTTCTCAAATGTTTTACTAAATAAAACATTGGAGACATTAAAATTTTTAACCCAATGTATATTTGTTAATCTCTATTCTTGATCTTGACAGTGAACTCATATATTATACTTCATTTTTGTTCCATTTTCTTTAATATCTAAATTTGTATAAAGAAAAAGGCTCTATTATTTTTGTATTCCCAGATCTCTCATCTTCAAACATCTTCGCAGATGCTATAGAATATTCAACTCCCATTCTCCACTATGTTCTTACCATGAACACATGTGCCTGTTTGAGCAGACATCTATTAAGAACAACCAAGTTTAATACAAGTTGAATATGTCGAACAATATAGTCAACCTCTGTGATTACTAAATAAATAAGTAACCATTGAGGCACTTCATTGTTCATCTCAAGCACAAAATTTCTAAGAGGTCAAAAAGAGTGCAGCACAGCACATTTGTGAAACTCCTTATAACTTGTACATTTCCAAACATTTCCAAACAGCAAGAGTTGACCCCCATTATAATGACAGTTGAAGTTATTGATCTCTTCCTAGTCCTCCCCCATACATATTCAGTTTAATGCATAGTTTCTATCTCATTTCATTAATATTATTTTCTTGAGTTGGTTACTTTGCTATAGGAAAGAAGACATAAGATTTGTGACTTTATGCATAAGACTCGATACATTTGAATGAAAAAAAGGCAAAAAAAAAAAACAATAACAACAACAAAATGTTAGAAATTCTGCCTTTCAGGAACCAGGTACTTAGAAAGAAAATAAAACCACCACCCCTTACATAGAGCAACAGTGGACACAACAGATCTGTAAGAAAAATAGAAAGAAGTAGGCACCAGGTTCTGACAGAATGTTGAAGGGGTCTTTAATGCAAAGCTTTCCATCTCGTCCCCATCTGTTAAGACATTTTGGGTGCTTTCAAATCAGAATTAAGTATTACACTCCTACACAGAGCCTTTGCCAATGTTTTCCAAAAGAATTCATTGATACCATCATGGTGTTCACTTTGAAAACTGTTTTATCAGTAACATATATCACTTTGTACACAAGATAGCATATTTATTTCTCTAGTTGTCTGGTTTGTGTTGTTGTTTGTTTATTCAGGGATTGTAAGATTCTTGGAAAATGTATTATATTTTACTGACATTCAAATAATAAATGCTAGAACATAATCATGCTTTGCAAAAGATTAAATTCACAGTTTTTTAAATAACTATAGACTAGCAAACACATCCACTACTGCCCATAGTTAACTAAACTGTACCAGATTCTTTTTCCCAATTGGAGACCAGTAACTTTGAAAGAAAAAGCAACTGTTGAAGGAGAAACAAAGGATGTCTTCTCTACTATCACCCAGCTGTAGTGGAACAAGAAAGCATAGAACCACATGGTTGTCTAGGTTACATGAAGAGTTCCAGATATTTGTTCCTGGTGGCAAAGGAATCTGGGCAGTCACATGAATGAATGAATGAATGAATGAACAAATATTCTTCACAATGAGAAAGAAAAGGAAGCCAAGTGTCTGACGTAGGTAATTACATATGCTATTAACCACTGAGCTATCTCTCTAGCCTTTCACCTTATTTTTTGTTCAAACAGGATCTCATGCAGTCCAATCTGACCCCAAACTCATTAGATAGTCAAGGATGACACTGAGCTTCTTATCCTTTTGCCTCCACTTGTCACATGCTAGGATTATAAGTATGTTCCACCATGCCTGAATGAAAGAAAGGAATCTTTTTATTTTCATTTTATAAAGTCAACAAATTAAAGTTCAAAGAGGACACAAGCTGCTAAAATATAGAAGGTTTGTAAAAGGCAACCAGGACTCAAACACAGCTATCCTGCTCTTTGGCTTTACTTTACCCTTCAATGCTGAGGGGATTTGACCTTCAACTTCTCTGCATATGAATAATCCTTAAATATTTGAAGACAAATTCCCCTTTCTTGTTCTTCATAATATACTCAATTACTTAAATCACATTAACTTTTCAATAGGATACATAAAAATTCTTAATTTTATTAAGATTTAGGCAAACTAATTCTCATAAGTGCTTTTTCATACTGACCCAGAGAAGCCAGTAAACTCCCCATAGTGTATGCAAAAAAGGAGAGGAAGTGCCTGATAAACAGAGGCAGAAAGTGAATAATGATAAATGGTGAGTGTTGACTTTAAACCATTGAGTCAATCTATACAACATCATTGATTGTTGCCTAATTCATACAAGCTTGGAGAACATCAAGGATAAAAGCTTATAATGGTCTGGGAAGAGTCTCAGTGAAGGATTGTCTAGATCAGGATGACCAGTAGGCAGTTCTGTATCAGATTATCTTAAAAGCATTGATACAGGAAGATCCAGCAACCACTGTGGGTAGCACCATTCCCTAGGCTATGGAAGTGGAGAAATTGAGCTTGTACAAACAGACAAGCAATTGAACATACCATTCCCTTTGCTCTTGATGATGGATGTGATGTAACATCTCAAGTCAACTTCTGTGACTCCCCTGCAGGCAGTGACACACTGTAATCTGGAACGGCAAGCTCAAATAAGTCCTTTTTCCTCCTAAAAAAAAAAAAAACCCAAAACAGTGATGACTCTACTTATGAATCAGTCTGTTTCCTTTGGTAAACATGACAATTTTGCAATGTTTATTTTTAGCATATAGAAAAACTAAAGCAAGCATTATAATCTGTTTATGAGTGAAAATATCCTCATAAATGCTCACATGTGGAAACCATGGTTCCTGGAAAGTGGATCCAATCACTTACAAGTAAGTGGGTTGCAAGAGTTCTAAGAGAAATCAGCAACTCAAATTTATTTTTGTTTTCATCTCAAAAATAAGAAGCATATTAATGTGCTTGGAACTAATAAATGTGGTAGTCAATTCTCATTAGCTCAGGGATTGGGTTAGAGTCACCTAGAAGACACATCTCTATTTGTGTGTTTGTGGGAGGAGGGTTTAGAGAGAGAAGAGAAGGCTTACATTGACTGTAGGTGACATCATTGGGCTAAGACCAAATATAAAGGTGGAAAGGAGAATAACAGGGAATAATCTTATTACCCATTGTCTACTTTCTGGCAATGTCAAGGACCTAACTACTCCTGTGACTTTAGATTCTCCATTATGATGGACTGTTTTCTGTGAACTGTAAACCCCATCCTGCCTCCTACCACAAAAGTAAGTTACTCCCTGTTAGGTATTTGATCATAGCTCTGAGGAAAGACTCTGATACAATAAGTTTCATTTTCATAACACACATTCTTCTTTATCATTGTCTATGGTAGAATTTTCTGTAGACTTGTCAACCTTGAGCCACTTTAAACACATTTATTGGGTATAAGTAGCTTCTACATATATGCATATCACGTTAATGAAAAGACTAATGAAAGTAATTTATTTTATATTACTACATGTGTTTTGTGAGCACTTAAGTTTCCTCTTTTTAAAATTTTTTTATTATGAATAAAGTCTCAGTTCTTATACATGTATTCCCCTGTTCAAACTCCCTTCCCTCTTATGCCCCTCCCTGTCACTCTCTCTTGTTCCCATCTCCTCATCTCCTCCCCAACAAGGTCAGGAGGTCCCAAGGTGGCTTGTTCAGCATCAACTCCAGGCAAATCTGCTTGGTGCTTCAGATCTCAAGCTGTTCAGTGGTTGTGGTTTGCAGCTTAAACATGTTTTGCTTTTTGTTTAAGGTCCACTAATGGGTGAGTTCATCCTCTGCTTATCTTTCTGGATTTGAGATACCTCGCACAGGAAGATATTCTCCAAATCTTTATGCTTGCAAATTTTAGGATATCACTTTTTCTTACTGATGAGTAGTACTCCTTTGTGTAGATGTACCACAGTTTGTTAATCCATTCTTCAGTTGAGGGGCATCTAGTTGCTTCCAGATTCTTGCTATTACACATAATGCTATAAACATAGTTGAGCTAATGCTTTTAGAGTGCAATGTGCATCTTTAGGGTATATGCCCAATAGTGGTGTTGCTGGATCCTTGGGGAGATTGATTCCCAGTTTTCTGAGAAACTGCCACACTGCATTCCAGAGTGGCTGAACAAGCTTACACTTCCACCAACAATGGAGGAACATTCCCCTTGCTCTGCTACCTCTCCTGCATTGGCTGTCATCTGTGTCTTTAATCTTAGCCATGATGACAGGTATAAGGTGGTATCTCAAAGTTGTTTTGATTTGCATTCTCTGATGACTAAAGATGTTGAACACTTTTTCATATGCCTTTCAGCCATTTTTTATTCTTCTGCTGAGATTTCCCTTCTTAATTCTAAACTTCATTTTTTTTTTAAATTGGGTTATTTAATGCTTTGGGCTCTAGTTTCTTAGGTTCTCTATATATTTTAGAAATCAGTCCTCTGTCACTTGTAGGATTAATGAAAATCTTTTCCCTTCTGTGGGCTTTTTTTTTTTTGTCTTATTGACTGTGTCCTTGGCTTTACAAAAGCTTCTCAGTTTCAGGAGGTCCCACTTATTGATTTTTGTTCTTAGTGTTTGTGCTACTGGTTTTATATTTAGGAAGTGGTCACCTGTGCCAATTCATTGGAGGGTATTTTCTATTTTCTTCTCTGTCAAGTACAGTGGGCTGGGTTTATGTTGAGGTCTTTGATCCACTTGGATTTGATTTTTGTGCAGGGTGATAGGTTTGGATCTATTTGCATTTTTTTACACACTACCATCCAGCTATGCCAACACGTTGTTAAATATACTATCTTTTCTCCATTGAATATTTTGGGCCTCTTTGTCAAAGATCAGGTGGTCATAGGTTTTTGGGTTAATGTTGGGATCTTCTATTTAATTTCATTGATTCACAGGTCTATTTTTATGCCAAAACCAGGCTGTTTTAATTATAGTGGCTCTATAGTATAACTTGATGTTGGGGATTGTGATGCCTTCTGAAGTTCTTTTGTTGAGCAAAATTGTTTTGGCCATCCTGGCTTTTCTGTTATTCATTCTTTCAAGGTCTTTAAAAAAATGTGTTGAGATTTTGATGGAGTTCCATTGAATCTGTAGATTGCTATTGATAGAATTGCCATTTTTACTATGTTGATCCTACCTATCCAGGAACATGGGAAGTCTTTCCATTTTCTGATATTCTCTTCAATTTCTTTCTTGAGTGATTTAAAGTTTTTGTAAAATAGATCTGTTACTTCTTTGGTTAGAGTTACTCCAAGGTATTTAATGCTACGTGCAGCTTTTGTTTTTTTGCTTAGTTTTGTTTTGCTTTATTTATTTCTTTCAAAGAAGTCACACTTTCTATCCTTTTATATCCTTATTTACGGTCCCTTCCCCCTCCCACCACATCAGGTCATTCTTTCTTCTCCACAACTCCCCATCCCCTCCCTGGGCAGGCAGCAGACAGTCCCATGGTCCCACTGACCCAATATTGCTTAGTTCAGTCTCCACACCTGGCAGATCCAGGGTGGTATTTCCCTTATTTCTTTTTCAGCCCTTTTATCTTTAGTGTATAGAAGGGCTACTGATTTATTTGAGTTAATCTTATATCCTGCTACATTAATGAAGGAGTTTACCAGCTGTAGAAGTTCCCTAGTAGAATTTTATGGATCACTTATGTATGTAATCACATCACCTGCAATAAGAGATAGTTCACTTCTTCTTTTTCAATTTGTATCCCCTTAATCTCCTTTCATTCTCTTATTGCTTTAGCAAAAACTTCAAGAACTATATTGAATAGATAAGAGGAGAAAAGATAATCTTGTCTAGTTCCTGATTTTAGTGGGATTGCTTTGAGTATTGCTCCGTTTAGGTTTATGTTGGCTATCAGCTTCTTATAAATCTCCTTTATTATATTTAGATATTTTCTCTGTATTCCTGATCTCTCCTGCACTTTTATCATAAAGAATGTGTTAGATTTTGTCAAAGGCTTTTTCAGAGTCTAAGGATATATCATGCGGCTTTTTTCACTTCAGTTTGTTTATATGATGGATGACATTTATGGTTTTTCATATGTTGAAACATCCCTGCATTTCTGGAATGAAGCCTACTTGATCATGGTAGTTGATATTTTTTATATGTTGTTCTATATGGTTTGCCAGAATTTTGTTGAGAATTTTTGCATCAATATTCATGAGGGAAATTGGTCTGTAATCCTCTTTGTTGAGTCTTTGAGTGATTGGGTATTAGGGTGATTGTGGCCTCATAAAGAGTTTGGCAATATTCCTTCGGTTTCTACTGTGTGAAACATTTTGAGGAGTATTGATAATAGTTCTTCTTTGAATGTCTGATAGAATTCTGCACTGAAACTATCTGAGCCTGGGCTTTTTTTTTTTTTTTTTTACTTGGGAGGCTTTTAATGACAGCTTCAATTTCCTTTAGGGTTATAGGTCTGTTTAGGTCTTTAATTTGATCTTGATTTAATTTTGGCAAATGGTACTTGTCCAAAAAGCTGTCCATTTCTTCTAGGTTTTCTACTTTTGTGGTGTATAGATTTTCAAAGTATGACCTGATAATTCTCTGAATTTCCTGGGGGTCTGTAGTTATGCCCCCTTTTCATTTCTAATTTTGTTGATTTGGATACACTCTCTCTTCTTTTTGGTTAGTTTGGATAAGGTTTTATCTGTCTTGTTGACTTTCACAAAGAACCAACTCTTTGATTCATTGATTTTTTTTTGTATTGTTCTTTTTGTTTCAATTGTATTGATTTTAGCTCTAAGTTTGATTATTTCCTCCGTCTACTCCTTCTAGGTGAGTTTGCTTCAAATTGTTCTAATGTTTTCAGCTGTTCTGTTAGTTCTCTAGTGTGGGATTTCTCTAGGTTTTTCATATAGGCGTCTAGTGCTATAAATTTTCCTCTTACGTTTGCTTTCATTGTCCCATAATTTTGGATATATTGTGAATCCATTTTTGTTAAATTCTAGGAAGACTTTGATTTCTTTCTTAATTTCTTCCTTGACTCAGAGGTGTTTCAGGTTAGTGATGTTTAATTTCCATGAGTTGGCAGGCTTTCTGTGATTTTTGATGTTATTGAACTCTAACTTTAGGCCATGTTGATCTGATATGGTCCAAGGAGTTACACACATTTTTTTGTACCTGTGGCTTTATGACAAATTATGTGGTCAATTTTAGAGAAAGTTCCATGTGGTGCTTAGAAATATGTACATTCATTTTTGTTTGGGTGGAAGCTTCTGTAAATATCTATTAAATCCATTTGCATCATAACCTCAGTTAGAATCCTTATTTCAGTGTTGAGTCTCTGTCTGGTTGACCTATTTAAGGGTGAAAGTGGGATAATGAAGTCTCCCACTTTGAGGGTATGAAAATTGATATGGGATTTGAGCTTTAGTAGTGTTTCTTTTCCATAGATAGGTGCCCTTATATTAGGGACATAAATATTCAGGATTGAAATCTCTTCTTGATCAATTTTTCCAGAGATAATTAATTAATGTCCATTCTGGTCTTTTTTTAATTGATTTTAGTTTGATGTCTACTTGTTATATATTAGGATGGCAATACTAGCTTGTTTCTTAGGTCTATTTGATTGGAAAATCTTCCCAACCCTTTACTCTGAGCCTGTGTCTGTCTTTAAGGTTGAAGTGTGTTTCTTGTATGCAGCAGAGGAATGGCTTCTGTTTTTGTATCCATCATGTTAGTGTGTTGTCTTTTTATAGGTGAAGTGAGTCCATTGATATTAAGGGATATTAGTGACCACTGATTTGTTTCATCTTTCTCTTTGTTTTCAGGACTTCATTGAGCTGAATTGACTAAGTTATTCACAACTAAAAGGAAGTATCTAGAAATGATTTCATAGAAATTATTTTTCTTCAGTTGTTTGTCAAACAAATAAATTTATGAACATCACAGAATACTCCAAATTCTTTAATTTTAGTTTTATAAAAGTAAATATTTGTGAATATAAGTTGGCAAAATTTTTAAACTCTTTGGATTTAGTGATTTGAGAGCTGGAGAGAAGGTTCAATTGTTAAAAACACTTGCTGCTCTTTCAAAGAACCAATCATGAGCAGGCACCCTGCCCCCATACATACACTCTAAAATGAGTAAATGTAATAAAATATTTTAAAGTCATATACTATAGGCTTTCACTGTGAGGTACTTAAAATAATCAAACTCACAGAAGGAATGAAGTATGTGTTTCCTTTGAAGAATTGGATAGAGTTTTAAGTTGATAAAATGTTAAAATATGTTCAAGAGGTAAATGGTCATAATAGCTGCATCACCTTCAAAATATATGTAATACTATTCACTACTACATTTTAAAACCAGGATGTGGACATACAATTCAGACATTAGAATGCTTGCCTAGTGTAAATGAAGCTGTTGGTTATATGTAAACCTGACATGGTAGTACATAACAGTAATCTCAATACATTCAAAATGGAGACAGGAGG
Source organism: Sigmodon hispidus (assembly GCA_004025045.1). Taxonomy (NCBI): domain Eukaryota; kingdom Metazoa; phylum Chordata; class Mammalia; order Rodentia; family Cricetidae; genus Sigmodon; species Sigmodon hispidus. The sequence continues at coordinate 60,549 of PVIH01008440.1, read as the reverse complement.
ATCAGATGATCAAGATCATATTTAGCTACACAATGAATTCAAAATCATATCCTACAATACAGAAAAATTGTCTCAAAATAATAATAATAAAAATAAGAGGCAGTAAAATTTATGCTCTACAAGTTTTACCCTATTAAAAAAACTGAAACATCAAGCAAACAAGTAGGTACTATACTGAATTTTATATTTGTGGCCCTTTGTTCTGGGGCAAAGAGCACTTAGATCCAAGTTAATTGTCCAAGGTTAGAGTCACTACAATTCAGAGAGAAAGCAAAGACTGTCTCAGTTACAAAGTAGGTTAAGAACAGGAAAGAGATATCTCCTATAGCTAGCATCAAAACTCAGGCGACCTTACTATTGCCAGAATAGAAATGGCCTTGACTTTCAACAACATAAATATAAGTAAGTTTCCAATTCTCAACACATGTTTTTCTATACTGAGATCTTTAATACATATTTTGTCTTTTTTTCTATATTTGTTTGGAATAAAACATATTTCCCAAAGTGATTTTGGAATTAAATTTTGTGATTAAATTTCAAACATCTGAAGTTTAAAACCAGAAAATTTCATCTTCCTTTAGGTAGATAGGGTAAAGTGTAAGTAGTGCCCTTTCAAGTCATGGGCAGGAAGGAAGGAAGGGAGCTTGTCACACAGCATTGGTTTTATGATAGGAGAGTCATGGAGTGTTTGCTAGAAACACTACTTAATCTTTATGAGTCACCTCATCTACATAGCTTCCCTAAGTTTGTCACAGACTGCTATGATATAGGAAGTCATTAGCCAAGGAACAGTGACTCTAAACTGAGGCCTCTATGCTGTTGACAGCTTCTTCATTGTTCCAATTGGCAGGAGCTCTATCCTATTTCCAGTGTCCTCAATGTCTAAAAAATTTCCAGTGCTAACATTCAATTTTTACAAAGCCTTCATTTAAACCAGATTTAGCCTTTTGAGTTACTGGTGGTATTTCCACATTCAAATACCTGTGGAGGGTCTGAAAAACAAAAGACCTGAACTTTTTGAAATATTCATGGGTGCTGAAATCTGGATTTATAACTAGGGCGACACTTTTAATACCATGTATTTATTCTCAGATATATGCCAGGGCATTTACAATGCTTAGTTATCCATAGGTAGTTCCAATCCCAAAAGGCAAGAGTTTTGATAGATATAACGTTGAATCTGGGGGCTGGAGAGATGGCTCAGCGGTTAAGAGCATGCACTGCTCTTCCAGAGGACCCGGGTTCGATTCCCAGCACCCACATGGCAGCTAACGTTGAATCTGTAAATTGCTTTTGTTGAGGCAGTCATTTAAAGAATATTGTTCTATGAATCTATGAACACAGGATGTCTTTGTATTTTGTAGAGGTTCTTCACCTTTTCAATAGCTTTCATGCTATAGGTAATAGAGAGCTTTTAGGATTAAGAAAATGTGGCATGATGACTTTGTTGATATATTTTTATTGATAAGTTATAACTATAAATATGTGCTAGATGTGATAGTATGATGTACAACAAGAAATTAGTGATGGTCTTATATTGAAAACTTACATTAAGATAGATAAGAGACAAGGAAGAAAAGAAAGAAGGAAAATGAGAAGAAGAAAGATAGGATGAAAAAAAGAGCAAGAAAGAGAAGAAAAAAAGGTCCATCAGCCCCACTGGAAGAGGAGGAAAACACTGAAGGAAAAAAAGTTCAGAGAGTTTCTACTTCTGAAGAGACAGAAGCAACAGAGAGCAGAGACCACACAACAATAAAACAATGATGAGCTAGAAAACATGTCTCTAGAACAAATCATTTAAAATAAGCAGAAAAAGATAATATAATGTGCTCCATTACCTTACCAAGAAACCTTTAGGAAATGTGGGCGATTCATGACAGATGGCATCCTATCAAACAGGTGGTGAAACAAATTTGAAGGAGCCTGCCTAAGATTTAGACATTCCATCAGGTTGATCCCATTAACAGATCAGTGCAGACACTGCAGTAAAATAACTAGTGTTACACAAGATGGTGAGTAAATCCCAATGTCCCATTGGGAACCTTCAACATCTAGAAGAGGCCGTAGAAGATTCAATGAAAATTCAGACTAATATATGTAGCAGACATGGGTTTCAATCCCTTGGAAGGCACATAGATTTAAAGTCTTTGATTCTGGTTTTATTAGTGGATTTATATAAATTTATTTTATTTTATTTTATTATTTTACTTGCACTGACAATATTAGTCTTGCTCAATCACTAACATCAGCTAATCACTAAATCTTAATAGACAATGTTGGGATATAGTTAAATGGTAAAGTGTTTGCCTAGGATACACAAGGTCCTGGGTTTAAACCCCAGTATAATTGATACCAATATAATTCAAATCCCAATATAACTGATATAATAAATGATAATTAAACATTAATGGACAAAATCATCCTGAAGTATCTCAATTCACTATTCCTGAGCCCATTGTCCCTTCCACTGACCTATGTCTTTTCTGTATGTTAGTGAACAGTAATATCATCCACTAAGTGTCTCAAGCTAGAAATCTAGGCATAATCTGGATTCATTCTCTTGATGTTACTTCACTGTATCTTTAAGTGACGGGGATTTTTCACTAAGTAAATCATCTTTCAATTCCCTTAGTTTGAGGGTTAATTGTTTCTTTGATGAGTTATAGAAACTACCTCACAATGTAACTTCCTGATTCTGCCTCACTTCATTTCCTTGCTGATTTGCCCTTTCAAAAGCACAAATCTGATTCATTCATTCTGACTGAGGCTGCTAGTGACTCACTACCTTGTGCATAAGGGTTCATTATGGGTCACACTTCCTGGTAGAACTTAGATTAATTTTTGTGTCTATAAAGAAATGTGAAAGTTAAAAAGCAACTTAGGGGAGAAAAATTATTTTACCTTTTATATCTTTAATTTTAGTTCCTCCATATGGGGAGGCAAGGCAAGAACTTCAGTCCAGTTACATCACACTCATTATAAAATGGAGAGAGAAATGAATGCATGCTTGCCTCATTGCTTGTACTCAGCTCAGTTTCTCTATTCTTGCATAGTTCAGGATTGCCTGCCTAAGGGATGGCACTGTTCACAGTTGTCTGGTTCTGCTCCAATTAATTAACTAAACCTTGCTTTAATATAATTAATGAATTAATAACCCCTTACAGGTAAACCTACAACCAGACCAATGTTGATAATCTTTAATTGAGATGTCTTTCCAGGTGATGCTAACATATGTCACATTGATAATCAAAGCTAAACAATACATAACTTTATTTTCAGCCCCAGTGATGTGTAGTTCCTTAAATCTTGTATTTCCCTGAAATCATCACGGTTCCCATCTCCTTTCCAAGGATACCTCTCAGATACTATGTAGTGCCAGCAGTTGCCAATCTCCTGCTCTCCCCTGGGTTTCCACTGGGTTACCAGGTCTTCTGGAGGTTTTCTTTAGGAATCTGGAAATATAAAACTGGAGGCCTATCTTTTCCATCAGCTGGACCATATCCATGTGTATAAGATTGTCTGTTGATAATTTCCCCTTTCTACTAGAATGTTCTAAATCCCTATTTTATTATTTTAACCTGTAGGGTGGAACTTTGTATGCATTCAACTCTTCACAAGAAAATGGACTAGAAGATCCTTGAGATCTAGAGTTATAGAAAGCAGATCTACAAGTCTGTGAATTATCATTGTAAAAGAGAGTGGCTCTCAGGAAGCAGAACTAACTACAAAAAAAGTGAGGAACTATACAAAGATATGCTATTTATCTGCTTACTTCTAATCTGGCCTGTGCCAAAATTTGGCTTCAAAGTGATTTAATATAACAAGTATGTAGCCATGGTTGCAATTTCCATGAATAATTGATATTATCTTTTTTTCTTCAAAATAAAATCAAGTCATATATTTTCCTTTCATATATGGGCTGTTTTCTAACCACTTAACCTTCAAGAAAATTGCTATAAATGAATCCTGAATCCTCAGATATACTCCTAAACTAGCTGACTTAATCTGAAGAAATGTGTAATACATAATGTCAGAGAGACTAAAATGCAGAATTTCATCAGCAATACTTAACATGTCCCCTTAATGTAACTATGTACTCCCTGTTGATGCAACCGAGATCCATCTGAGTCAATTGAGGAACTGCCTAGACCAGATTGGTCTGTGCACATATCTTGATCCTTAATTGATACAGGTGGGACAGCATCATCATTGCATAGGCAGATAGTCTTTAACTATAAAATGCCAGCTTAGAATAAGCCTATCTGTGAGCCAGCAAACAGCATCTTCCATGGTTTCTGCTACACTTCTTGACTGTGAAATTAAGTTTCTTGATCAGAGGTAATGCTGTGTGGAACAGTAAGCAAGGCTGTCTTCAAGTTTTTGCCTTGACTTTCACCAGTTAAAGATTGCAACCAAATGATCTCTTTTCTCTCCTATGTTGCTTTTTGTCAGAGTGATTTATCTCAACAACAAAAATGACTCTTGATCACAGACCAATATTTGAATATATCTTGCATCTCCAGTACTGTAAGAGCTTATAAGATATGGATGCACAATATGCAGCACTATTCTCAGCATTTATCAGCAGCATGTGCAGCCAAATTTGCCATAGGTGAGTGCAACCTGTCTTCAACATTCTTTATGATGGCTTGGTTCCTCAGGATGTACCAATCCTCTCTAAAAATCTATTTTTCCATGGCATTTGACTATCTAGAAGTTGCAGTTAAATCGGAAACTGCTGATTTTTTATGATATGTTTAGTTTTGTTTTTTTCATTATTTGAGATTGAGCCAGGGCCTTATTCATCCTAGCAAGTGATCCTCCCCTAATCTACATCACCAGCCCCATTATTTTTATTTTTAAGAGCAAAGTAGACCAATACCAGGGGATATTGAAGGCCAGATTGACCCAGAGAGTTCACAACCAAAAACAGGAAGAGACTTAGCCCATGTGGCTAGTCATGATGGGAGAGGATGTTTGGCTTCTTCATAGATTAACAAGAAATGATGGGGAGCATTTCTGAGAGAGGGGACAGTTAAGGTCAATATTCTTGTATGTATAAAAAATAATATAGTGTTGGATTATTAACAATGACCCCCGTGTTGTAAAAGACAAGTGAGATGCTGCCATTGGCATTAAAATCCAAGGAACTCAAGGTGGCAATGATAGGAAGCTGAGATAATGCTTAGTCAGCAAAGTGCTTGCCTTGAAAGTTTGAAGATCTGGGGACCGAGTGCTGTCTGCAGAATCCCAGCGCACTCTGGAGCAGGGGCAGATAAACTCTGCTCCTGACCACATCCACAGCTCCTGCTGAGGGAATTTGCACAGCTCCCCACCACGACCTCGAACTGAGCAAACCAACAACTGCAGGGGTCTCTGAAAGACAGAATCAGACCCTGACCAGAAAGATGACAGGAAGCATACAAACCCGAGTGCCACAACTGACCAGGACCCATCTAATCGTGAACCACTGAAGCCATGGGCAAACGTCAGTGCAAAAAATTACATAATACTACAAAGGACAACATGGTAACTCCAGAAGAGAGTGGCAATCTTACAAATACAAGACCTGAACTGAGCAATGAAGAGGAAACAGAAGGAAGCAACACCAAAAATTCCTTTTTGATGATCATCAAAGCTCTCAAAGAAGATATGAAAAAAAGCCTTAAAGAAATAGAAGAAAATACAAACAAAAAATTGGAAGAGATGAACAAATCTATGAAAGAAACATGCCA